>CM055743.1:4433179-4608179 GCA_029465975.1 Dallia pectoralis
ATTTTTTCAGACCCGGGTCGAGCAGGGAGGGTAAAGCAGACGCGGTATATTTTCCTCCAAACATTTTATGGATTGTGGCACGGTTTTACAAGTCTGCCGATTCATGTGGCACATGTCTGGGCCGGGGACATATTCAAACATGTCGTTTTTAACAGAAAACATGGAAGGTTGGACGCCAGCATCCTCCCACATGTCGCTTACTAAAAGTATTCATCCTAAAATGAGAATTACACAGGAATATGAAATAGACGCGTTCTGCAATACACAATGCTTAAACAAGTAATGGGAAATGAGATCTCAATGTGTCTCAATGCTACAACTGAAATATCACAGGCTATTGTTGGTTTTTACGTTAACGTGGTGAGCAAACTTGAATTTCACAGAGACAGGAGCACAGAAGAAAATATTTACAGATTTAGGCACAATACTATGTACAGAGCCTCTGAAGACATCTGTTTTGGGTAAGTCTGACCCTAGGGGCTTTTAGATCAGGTTACTACCAGAGCTGTTCAGTCCACCAACCAACATCACAGAGGAATTATACACACCCTTTACTCCTCACGTTGTGTGTGCAAACAAGGCCAGTAACTAGAAAAAAAATGTATAGAAAAGGCTTTTTTCTATGCCGAGTTATCCAAACACTGTATTACACACGTTTCTACATTTATCAAGAAAAACTATTAGGCCGGCTGATTACATTTTATCGAACCCTGACTGTAATGCGAAAAACCGAGGCACGATTAAGGTAGTTGTTATATATTGGGTTGTTTGGATTGACCGTCAGATGTGTTTTGGGGGGATTTTGGATTGCAATTTTCTCTGGACTAGTGAGCCTGATTGCATTTCGTTTTGTTACCAATTGCGAATATGGGTGGTGAACTGTGTCAACTCTGTGATTAATCTTATTTACCCGGGGCCCCTCCATCGTAGACCGTCGTAGACCGCCGTAGACCGCCGCAGACCTTTCCAATCGAACCAAATCACGGACACAAACCCAAATTCGCGAGTCTAAACGTCGGGAAGAAACATCGCACATTCATGTCTTTACTTAAATGCGTTAAGTGGAAAGCCGCGAGCCATGTTTTCTTATACGGTTGTAGCAGTGTAAAGTGTGTTAGCCTTATTTCTGAATTCCACGGTGAAACTGGACATGTCTCGGCATCGCGGCGATCGACACCTCTGGAATGAAGGAATGAGACACTAGAAGAGAGGGGAGAAAGTTCAAACACGCAGTCGCACTTTCTCGCTCGCACTCCTGTCACCTGAAGCTGGTTCGTCCCACCGTAGCCTAAATCAACTGTCAGTTTAAAGTTCTTAGTCTAGTGCCCCTAGACTAGGGTAGACCTCCTGAATATACACACACGCACTCAGTTGTGTATTTCAGAGTACCGTGGCCTCATGCCCCGGGCATTTAAAATACCCAGAGAGGCAGGCAGGAATGTAAAATGTTTCCTCACGCTGCAGAGGCCAACACAAACTCTAAACTTGCTCTGTAGCTATTTTTCTTTTCCGTCTTTAGTGCCTGACACTCGTCGACCTTCAGCAGATCAACACAACTAAACAAATGTTTGCTGCGGAACTCTCATGTTCCTTCCATGATTCTATTCCGTTACAAACGCCTTTCAACTACAATAACAGTTGCTAGTGGGATAATAATGTCCCTTTCCGGTTTGTTCTACGAGCTTCCTTTGGACTGTTTTCTCATGGCCATTTCCCGAATTGTGCAGTTCGAGACGTTTTTGTGACACATCGTATCTGTTTTCTCTGGTCTTTCTATTAGTGATGGATGAGTGTCAGACTTTGGCCTGAGTATCACCAGATATATAAGTATAATGGCTTACAAGGTAAATGTTCCCAATCACTCAGGTAAACTTAAAACATAAAATATTATTGGAATACACTGGCCACTTTATTAGGTACACCTTGCTGGTACTGGATTGAACCCCTTTCGGCTTCAGAACTTTTTAGATTCCACAAGGAGCTGGAAACGTTCCTTTGGGATTTTGGTCCATATTGACATTATAACATCACACAGTTGCTGTAGATTTGTCGGCTGCACATCCATGATGCAAATCTCCCGTTCCACCACATCCCAAAGGTGCTCTATTGGATGGAGATCTGGGGACTGTGGAGAACATTTGAGTTAAGTGAAATCAATGTCATATACTCACACATATTTGAGATAATCCGAGCGTTGTGGCATGGTGCTTTATCCTGCTGGAATTAGCCATTAGATAGTGGGCACACTGTGTTCATAAAGGGATGGTTAGGGGACATAAGATTGCCTAGAAAACACCCCCACACCATTACACCTCCACCACCAGCCTGAACCATTGAGACGAAGCAGGATGTATCCATTATTTCATGTAGTTCACGCAAAATCTGGCAAAGGTGTTTTGGAGATTGAAAAGAAATCTGTTTCCTTTTTGTCACTCTATTTTCTCTCTCCCTCTCACACATACAACTGCTAAAGCGGTTCGACAACAGGGACTGAATATGGTAAAGTAAAGGCAGGTTAGACGGGGGTGATGGGAGAGGAGAGGGCAGGGGGCAGGGTTGAGTGTAGCAATGAAAATGGGTGAGGAAGGAGAGTAAAGGGAAGGGCAGAGACGGAGACAGAGAGGGAGGCATGCAAATGTACAGTAAAGGGGTTCAAGTGGGGGATGGGGGAGGGATGGAGGAGAGATGGGAGTCTTCAAGGAGAGAGAGAAAGGGGTTTTCACAAAGATTTTTGGCAAAGTCCCTTTCAGTCCTGCACAGTCTCTCAAGTGGAGGTTCACACAGACCAGGTACTGTAGGTGTGTGTGTGTGTGTGTGTGTGTGTGTGTGTGCAAGTGTGCAAGTGTGCAAGTGTGTTTGAGCATGTATGTCATGTATGTATGTCTGTGTGTCTATGTGTTATGTGTGTGTGTGTGTGTTAGTTTGTGTATGTGTGTTTAAAATCACCAAGTGATCCAGAACATTGTGAAAAACGGAGGATATTGTTATTTTGTATTCATGAGTACCTGATGGAAATTCTCTGAGGGCTGATTTTGTATTCATGAATACCTATTGGAACTTCTCTGAGGGCTGCTTTTATATTCATGAATACCTATTGGAACTTCTCTAAGGGCTGCTTTTGTATTCATGAATACCTATTGCAACTTCTCTGAGGGCTGCTTTTGTATTCATGAATACCTATTAGAACTTCTCTTAGGGCTGCTTTTGTATTCATGAATATTTGAACTTCTCTGAGGGCTGCTTTTGTATTCATGAATACATATTGGAACTTCTCTGAGGGCTGCTTTTGTATTCACGAATACCTATTGGAACTTCTCTGAGGGCTGCTTTTGTATTTATGAATACCTATTGGAACTTCTCTGAGGGCTGCTTTTGTATTCAGGAATATCGATTTGAACTTCTCTGAGGGCTGCTTTGGCACCAGGGGGGGACGGTATACAATGACTACATTCATGGATATATTCTCCTTTTTTTAAATGTTCCTCTCTGGACCCATTAGTTGTTGAAGAAACAAACCTAAATACTGCCTTGGCGCAAATGTACAACATTTGGCAGAAAAGTATTCTCTTAGGCTTTGCCGTGGTGTTTTTCTATACTGCATCTGAGTTTATGGTCAGCTTTAGGGTGAACTATCTCATGGTCAGGTAGTACATTATGTCCCTAAAGATCTGGCAGCAGGAATATTTTACTTTTGTGTGTTGTTTGTCCGAGGACGGATAGGGAAACGTCCTTCTGGTCATTTTTTTACTTAAGACTTCTAATGGGATTTTCTTTTACAATGTTTTCTCTTTTCTGGGGGTCTGTTTCCTTGTAAAGTGAGCGCAGTGGGACAGGAAGGGTTTGGAGTATTTCTTAATTGGATATTTTTTTTACTTTTTCAGTATTAATAACACGTCCTCACGTCTTCTTTCTCTCTCTCTCTCTCTCTCTCTCTCTCTTTAGAGGCAGAAGGATTACATTGTCTCCGGCGTGTGTGTGTACGACGTGTGTGTGAGACCTGTGTGTGTGTGTGAGACCTGTGTGTGTTTGTGACCATGCATGTTGTCTGTGGGTTCCTCCTGGCGTGGGCACTGCCGCTCTCCTTTGCCATAGACGACGGAAATGACCCATTCCATTGGCTGTCGGCGCTGCGCAGTCGCGGCTATGCCGAGGGCTCCCTATTGGCCGACACCACCGGGGGGGAGTGTCCTGAGGTGTGCGACTGCCCGCCCACCTTCCCCATCGCCATGTACTGTGATGGGCGGGGCCTGACAGCCATGCCCACTGTGCCTTCCAGGATGAAGTACCTGTATCTGCAACACAACAGAATTAGCGCCATGCCGGACTCCGCCCTGGACAATGCCACCAACCTGGTTTGGCTCATGATGCATCACAACGAATTGTCTACGGACAAAATTGGCAAGAGGGTAGGTTGTGCGACTCGACAAGGCGGCATACAAGGCCACACGGCACCAGGCTAAACTAGAGTACGCCGCACAAGACTCGGCTAGACTTGGGTCAGTCAACCTAAAGGTACACAGCCCTATACCATACTTTTGTCATCATGGTATTTTAGGCGTTCGCCAGACTGCAGGGGCTGGAGCGTCTGTACCTTCAACACAACAACCTGACTAGTGCTCCCACGAACCTGCCGCGCACCCTACGAGACCTCCGACTCAACAACAACCACATCAACACGGTAACGCCACCTTTCTGCATCTGAATGTGTATTCCGTCTTCGTTTTGATTGCAGTCCGACCAGATGCTTTCACTAAGTGTAAAAAAACGAACTCTTAGAAAGACTGCAAGCAGTTGTGGTCTTTAGTTGTAGTCTAAAAACGTTTTCATCAATATTTTGAATGATGGCTGTTGTTGTTGTGGTTGCCTAGATAACGCCAGCCGCTTTGGGCGGGATGGATAACCTAACCATCCTGTACCTCAGCAACAACGATCTGACAGAGATGGGCACGTCTCTGACGGGGTTAAACTCTCTCACGCTGCTCGACGTCAGTGGCAACAGGCTGAATAAGGTAACCTGTCTGTCTGTTCCACATTCTGGCCTCATCTCGGTCACCAAGAACCCATAAAGACGTGTTTATCGACCGCTGTGCTCTCAGGTTCCGGAGGGCCTCCCGGAACACATTCACCAGCTGTACCTGGAGTCAAATGCCATCAGCACTCTTCCGGAGGGCTTCCTTGGTAAGTTCACCCAGCTCCAGTATATCCGCATGGGCCACAACCAGCTGACGGACAAGGGCATCCCCCGGGGCACGTTCAACGTGACTGGCCTGGTGGAGCTGGACCTCAGCTTCAACCAGCTGGAGAGAATCCCGCCCGTCAGTCACACACTGGAACACCTCTACCTGCAGGCCAACCACATCAAAGGTATGTGCCGAGAAACGTCTGACAACTTAAGCGTAATCGTAACTGGATTTAACTAGCTAGCGTCTTCACAAAGAACACGGACATAATATGAACTACAGAAGTCCGGTGAAAACAGATCAACCACACGTGTCTTTAAACTGTGCGCTGAATAATATATTAAATCCGTGTACTACGACAGACAAAAAGCACAAACTAATTTCAAAGCCCTTTTCTTACATTCTCCTCCACGCCCTTTTCTCCCCTCTGACATCGCTACAGAGTTCACCCTGAGTAGTTTCTGCAGTGTTGTGGACGTGATGAACTTCTCCAAGCTGAGGACGGTGCGCCTGGAAGGCAATGAAATAAGCGCAGCGGATGTCCCCTCCGAATCAGCCCTCTGTCTGCGCCTGGCCAGCAGCATTGATGTGTGATGTCCTCATCTCACATCAAGCTGTGATATATCATCCACGTGTAATGCTGCCATTTCACCACCAGAGGGTGGAATAAGCACCCCATGTCCTCAAACGGGGACTCCAGTCAAAACATCAGCTTAGTATTGCGATTAAAAATGTAACCAATAGGGGGAAGCAGAGGGTTGCAAAATACAAACATTCATCTGCTCAAGACTTTGGTTTTGTGTGTTTTGATAATTATAGTAAATCATTATGGACATTATAATGCATCTTCATAACAAGTACAGTTGTTAGTTTTAGCATGGGAATACATATAGATTTGGTGTGTAAGAAGTGCTTAGAAATGTTTCTCTTTGAATGTAAATAACCTAATGTAGGCTACCTAAATATTCTACATTTTGCTAGCATTGATTTCAAAACGACAAATACTGTGTTTGAAAAAAAAAAATACGATAGCTCAGTATTTGTGGGTATATGCGAATACATAACTACACGTCTAGTAGCAACTGTGTTTGTTTCCTGTGTTTGATTGTACGTGTATTTAATCAACATTATGGTATATCATTTGATTACTGTATGTACAGTAGGAATATGCATACAGTCTATTCATCACAGGCCTTATTAGACGTGACTAAGGGCTTCACAGAGAGATAGACAACATAGTCTAAAAGGCTATTAAAAGTTAATTACTATAGATGAACGAATGGCAGTTGACTGGCCACCATTTTGTTTCGTTTTTTAGGTTGGGCATTATTTTCGTTGGGTTCCCAGCCCTAACACTAAGTTTGTGTGTGACTGCTATGATTTATGATAGGAGAGAAACGTGGGCCAATTTCATGCATGGGTTTATGGTCTTGGTGTTTGGACATCTTCTACAAGCCTTTCTTACTGTGCTATAATAAAGGTGTCTGCACTTAACTGTGACCCATTGGTTTATTTGGTGTTTAGGTGGACAAAGTCAATATGCAAAGGGTCTTTGCTTTTCTTACTGACACACACACACACAGCTAACACATAAAACCCAGTAAACAAACTAGGATTTTCTTTGTTCTCATCAATTTATATAGAAGTCATTTATCTATCAGCAGAAATGCTATGGACACACACACACACACACACACAGATGAACACACACACACACACACAGATGAACACACACTCACAGATGAACACACACACACACACACACACACAGATGAACACACACACACACACACGGCAGTCTCGTCCTAACATTTTGGTGTAACACCTCATAGTTTAAGACGCAAGGCCTGTGGTCAGGATTACCGTAGATTACTGGTCAAACCTAAAGGAGGAAATCTTTGAAAAACAGAGACCTGGTAATAGTTAGTTCTGCATGGTGGCAACAACAAGATGTAACCGGTGTGTGTGTGTGTGTGTGTGTGCCTGCGTGTCTCTAGGCCACTAACCTCTAATCTAATAATAATGGCGCTCGTACCGTAATGACCCCTGTAATTACCTGTGATGACATCTCTTGATGTCTTATGTAGAACAAACCCTGTGTCATGCAGTGACTGTACATTTACTCAGACGACAATCACGCAGCTCAAACGTTACGTTGGTAGCCGAGTGCCTGAAAAGTCTCTTTTGTTCATCGGACTATATTTGTTGATATGGCAGCTCGAACGACAGTGGTTTTTTCCGATAATATCTTTACAGAGTGTGTGTGTGTGTGTGTGACGACATGAAACCCGTTGCCCTCTTTACAGACAAGCTCTGAGAATATCTTACAGGTCGACTATAGACGACTACATCCTGTATCTACATGTATTTGACCACATCCTGCCTTCCTGTGTCAGAATCTTCTCCGACTCATCGGTTGCTATTGACGACGTGTTGGAACAACACATGTCCGACCACTTCCTGCTGGTGCCCGGCTAATAAATGTGAAAGCAAAGCAAAGAAGTTGTTTCAACGGACAAAAAAACTAAACTCGGATGCTACAAGTTGGCATCGACGCCTCAAAAGTACATCATTGGGATAAGACACACAGACACACACATTCTCACACACACATGCAACCACATCCACAGAAAACTACACATCAGTTGCCAGACTGCAGCCGCTTATATATTCTGGTGCGTTTCAGAAATGTGCAGGGCGGATACATGAAATTGGAAAACTACTTTCCGTTTTGAAACTGACACGACATCCGAGCACGCTTACAGGTACTTAGCCACTTTGCACAACAAGTCCACGTGGTTAGTCAAGTGTATGGACGCATTTTCACTATGAATCCAGTTGAGACATGAACTCCCCAAGACAGTCCACACTCACTTTCAATAGCGGAACATCTGAAGCTGGGATGAGAGAGTGAAAACTTGATTGGCTAGAGACACGTGGGTAGAGAAACCGTACCCACGTCCTAGAGAAACCGTACCCACGTCCTAGAGAAACCGTACCCACGTCCTAGAGAAACCGTACCCACGTCCTAGACAAGAACCTCTCATCACGTCTGTGAGCCGCTGCATTAAAATGAGGAAGTGTTGTAGGAGTTTTACAGACGTAATATTAAGACCATTTTTCGACAACCGAGAAGGTAATATGGCATTTAAATGTGTTGAAATATGCATGTTCAGTTTTGATAGGACTAAACGAATTTCGACTGTAAAATATTATTCTAGATCGCCTTGTTAGCGGGAAAAGTCTTCTCATTTTGTAATAAACGGTTCAATATACCAATTGATTAATTGGTGAATATCTAGCCGGTCATTGTCACATTCTAAATAACAGGTGGGTGTTTTATTAATTCCGAATATAATATATAATTGTATAGTTCACCTGTACCGTATCAAAGCCTGATTTGGTAAAACGAATTCCAGGGTGTTGCATTGCATGTGTTGAGCGATTGCCTAACAAAATTTACTTTTAAGATTTGGGAAATCTGTCGTTCTCTCTCTCTCTCTCTCTCTCTCTGTGTTTGCTTCCACTGCCATCTGTCTGTCTTCCTGTTTTTGAAACAGGTTAAGGATGTCCATGAGAAACAGCAGGCAGCATCCCATATAGGCAGTGATGATGGGAATATGGACCGGGGGAACTGGAGCAATAAAATGGAGTACATGCTGTCTATGATCGGCTACGCTGTGGGCCTGGGGAACGTGTGGAGGTTCCCTTACCTGACCTATAAGAATGGAGGAGGTAAGTGGAGTGGACACACACACACACACACAATAACAGCCCACCTGTGAGTAAGAAGGACGCACCTACTACTACTACTAATAATACAAATAATTTAAAAAATCATCCAAGGGTGATATATATAGTGGCATCATGACAGATGCTAAAGTAACAGTAGTTTGGAGAAGACCTCTGATCAATGGCATGTTAACGCCCTACAATCACTCTTGACAGAATTGTCTTAAAGGTACAGTGGAGATTAATGTATTTGCCTTCTGGTTTTTATTCCCATAATCCACTGGGCATCGTCTCCTGCCTCTCACTCTCCCCCGTCCAGGTGCTTTCCTCATCCCATATTTCATTATGCTGGCTGTTGCTGGTATCCCTATGTTCTTCTTGGAGAGTTCCTTAGGTCAGTTCTGCAGCCAAGGCCCCGTCAATGTGTGGAGGGCACTGCCGATATTTCAAGGTAACCTATTTAGCCGACTGTGTGTGCGTAGAGTCGGAAATGTTTGACATTCAAAGGGTAAATTAGTTAGTCCTGTCTAAAACATGTTTTTGGGTGTTCCCATCACTGTGTGTCTTCGTTGGGTCTTGATTTTGACCGCGTCTAGTTTTCAAATTCCATTGGATGACCAAGGTCAGTAATCGCTATGTATCCGGTATCAAGCACAATGACAAATCTCCCTGCGATTGTTTCTATACACAACACTACGGCGTCCCGCGTGGGACACATTTTAATAACTGATACTTTTTTTTGGTTTCAATGCACTCTCAGATCTTAAGCACCCAACAGTCATGTGTTTTATGATTTATTTGATACACCCATAGTACCGTGATGGATCATTGCCACCAGATAAGCTAGAGTTTTTAATTTGTATGGATACAACACAGTGACACAAACAATCCACAGAAATGTTTGTCCATGGTGACGTTTATGCATCACAATTTTCCATGCGTCAGACCGAAGAGATACCAACCAATCGCAGACTGAACTGGTATCTGTCAGTCCTGCCATTGTGTTTCTCCTTTTCAATTGCTTAGTGATGGTGATTGTGTGCTCGTTAGAGCTGCTTTAATTATAATTAATAAGATGAATACATTATCGGCAGCTAGCAGTGTTGGGAAAGTTCACATTCTACATGAACTAGTTCAAAGTTCAGTTCACACATTTTAAAATGAACTATTTCAGTTCATAGTTCATAGTTCAAATTTTGAACTAGTTAATTTTTAGTTCTTTTTTCCATATTATTGCCAGAGCCCATATAGAACCACAGACATGAATAACAAGAATTATTAACATCATGATTATCATGGCAAAAATGATCACAGTAATATCTATTAAAGCAAGTGTGAGCTGAGGCAATCACTGAAATAATTGGACATGTTTATATTGAAACCCAGAACTATAATAATATCACCAATAACTACTGATTGAGACTGGGTATTTACTGTAATTATTACCAATAATAATATTGTAATGTAATCACTGTTTATTCCTACCTGAATATTAGACCACCGATGCTGAGGAGCCTCTCTACTGGAGCGCTTGAGGGCAGGGCAGTGTTGTGTTTTATGGGGTTAACAGTGTTGTGGGTTTAACAGTGTTGTGTTTTATGGGGTTAACAGTGTTGTGGGTTTAACAGTGTCTGTAACTTCCTTCTTGATGGCACGTTTTTGGATGGCTGCAACCGTTTAATTAAGTTAACGAAAGCTGGGCTTTCCACTTTACTCAAAGGCTGCAGGTCTCCGACAATATACTGCACCACCAGGTTGTCCAATATACTGCACCACCAGGTTGTCCAATATACTGCACCACCAGGTTGTCCAATATACTGCACCACCAGGTTGTCCAATATACTGCACCACCAGGTTGTCCAATATACTGCACCACCAGGTTGTCCAATATACTGCACCACCAGGTTGTCCAATATACTGCACCACCAGGTTGTCCAATATACTGCACCACCAGGTTGTCCAATATACTGCACCACCAGGTTGTCCAATATACTGCACCACCAGGTTGTCCAATATACTGCACCACCAGGTTGTCCAATATACTGCACCACCAGGTTGTCCAATATACTGCACCACCAGGTTGTCCAATATACTGCACCACCAGGTTGTCCAATATACTGCACCACCAGGTTGTCCAATATACTGCACCACCAGGTTGTCCAATATACTGCACCACCAGGTTGTCCAATATACTGCACCACCAGGTTGTCCAGCTGCGGCTGGGAGATGACAACGGAGCCGCTACTGTAGGCAGTTATCGGGATCTGGGTTGATTGGGTCGAGGATCTGTCTTTGTTTTTTGTCGTTGATTGTACTTTAATTCAATATGCCGTTTCAGGTTGCTTTGGATGATATTGATGTGCGGATTTTATTTTTAAAACCCGGCGGGCAAAGTTTGCACAAAAACGTCTGATTTTGCCCATCCTCACCGACCTCGTCATAAAACTAATTAAAGTACAATTCGACGCCTCCTTGCTCCTTTGTCGCTCATAGATACTTTTGGTTTTTATTTTAATGATGACGCGGCGGTGCGACACTAGTGGCTGATGTTGCCAGATTGGGTGTTTTTTCTGATACATATGAATATCTGTTGTTGCCGGGTTTGCGCAAAGAAGGCACCATAGAAATCTGGCATCCTATTAAACGAGGGTAAACTAAGAGAACGTGCCGTTCAAAGACACCAGAATGAACGAGTTCACAGGAACGTTCATCAGCCAGTAAAGCAGTACGTTCAGTTCACGTTCGCCCAAAATATGAACGCGTTCATGAACTATAGTTCAATGAACGCGTTCAGGCACAACACTGGCAGCTAGTTCATTTGGCAGTTATTAGATTGTCAGTTGGTACAGTCCATGATATAAACAAATGGATGGTTCTGTGGAACCTTACACATTCCTTTCTCCATCCTCTCCAGGTGTTGGCGTCGCCATGGTTGCGCTCAGTGTGTTGATTGCCATCTACTACAATCTCATCATTGCATACAGTCTCTACTACCTGTTCGCTTCCTTCCAGTTCCCTCTGCCATGGAGCGACTGTTTCGATTGGTCCAACAGCAACTGTAGCCTCACCCCTAGAGGTAGCTGTTTCACCCTTTTATACCAGATGCCATGTTGTGCTGCAATTCCACTCTGACTAAAGACTTCTGATCTCTACAGAGGTGTGCAACATCACGACCGCTGCCAACTGGAGTGTGACAACACTTACAGGCAACATGACACAGTGGGACAATCACACCTGTCCAGATGAAGACAGGATCAGCGTCCCAGTACAGAGTCCCAGTGAGCAGTACTGGGAGTGAGTAACACACACTTCACCTGGATTTCAGCAGTCCAAAATGAGTGTCGTAGGTTGATAAATGTGTTATTTTGACTGCCAGGTTGTGTGTATAAAGATGTGTGGTCAACCTGTTTGTGTCCCTCCCAGCCTGGTGACAATACAGAGGTCTAGTGGTCTAGATGAGACCGGTCCAGTGGTCTGGCATCTGGCTCTCTGTCTGCTACTGGGATGGCTGCTGATTGCTGCTGCCCTCTACAAAGGCATCCAATCTTCAGGAAAGGTCAGTGAGACCCGGATACATTTGAGGTGTTTGTATGTCATGAAGATTCAATGTTTTACAGACAGAAATAAGGTTGTCACTAAAAAATCCAAACTGTAAGATGGTTTGTCCGATAGTATTTCCAATATCTGTCCTTGCACGTTTCAATGTGCATTCTCTCATTTATATTCTCTATCATTTGTGTTTGTCTCCAGGTTGTGTATTTCACTGCTACATTTCCCTACGTGGTGTTGCTGATCCTGCTAATTCGAGGGTTGACACTAGAAGGCGCTAGAGATGGGATTGAGTTTTACATCGGCTCCCAGTCCAACTTCACTAAACTGGCTGAGTCAGAGGTCAGGGCCTTACCACGTATCTGTTAACAGGAACTAGACATATTATTGATGTAAAATAATGAAGTTGTCTGTTGGTTACTTTGACAGGTATGGAGAGATGCCGCGACCCAGATCTTCTATTCGCTCTCTTTAGCAGGGGGCGGAGTCACAGCCCTGTCCTCTTATAACAAGTTCCACAACAACGTGTTCAAAGACACTCTCACCGTTTGCCTCACCAACTGTGGTACTCAAACACACATATTTACATATATTGTACCAGTCAAACTGTACATCTGACAACACTGTTTGCCTCACCAACTGTGGTACTCAAACACACATATTTAAATATATTGTACCAGTCAAACTGTACATCTGACAACACTGTTTGCCTCACCAACTGTGGTACTCAAACACACATATTTACATATATTGTACCAGTCAAACTGTACATCTGACAACACTGTTTCAGTTTGTTCCTTGATACATGTTTGTCTTCCTCTGTGTTTGCTTCTCTGCAGGTACCAGTCTGTTTGCAGGCTTTGCCATTTTCTCTATTCTAGGTCACATGGCTCATGTCACTGGAAAGCCTGTATCAGAGGTGGCCCAGGCAGGTCAGTAATAAACTGTTAATTAAATAATATGGCAGGTAAATATGAATAAATGCAGAAAATGTTTGAATGTTTCCAAACATTCTCTCACCACTGTAGGGTTTGGGCTGGCCTTTATTGCATACCCAGATGCCCTGTCCAAACTTCCTATGTCTCCTCTCTGGTCCATCCTCTTCTTCATCATGTTGCTCACCCTCGGACTTGGCACACAGTTCGCTGGTATAGGTCAGTCACACACACCTCACACACACACACCACACACACACGCACACCACACACACACACACACACACCACACACACATTCACTCACTCTCACTACACCATAACAATGTAGTCGGACCTTTGACTCTTGACCTTTTTCCCTCAGAGGTCATCTCCACCTGCCTGTTGGATGCGTTCCCTGAGGCCTTAAAATCTAAACGCTCCGTCATCTCCGTGGGAACCTGTTGCATCTTGTTTCTGCTCGGTCTGCCGTGTGTAACACAGGTAGATCATTAGTTACTGTAACTAAGGCAACTCTTTAGCTACAAAAATTCCCATTGATGTTGAACATTTCATGTGCATTCATCTGAGCTATTCTGTGTCCGTGCCTGTATGAGATATCGTTCTGTGTGTGTTTTGCCAGGCAGGGATTTATTGGGTCACTCTAATGGATCAGTTCTGTGCTGGGTTCGTGTTACTGTTCGTTGCTCTTCTAGAGCTTGTTGGGGTCGTCTACATGTACGGTAACTACAACCGATTACTTATTTACTGTTCTGAATTTCGATACAGTCCCTCGGGAATACGTAATATATTGTATCCAACAACGTTACGCTGCGATGCTGTGACAGCGTTGGGTTGTGACCCTCAGGAGTGAGGGTACAAAACACAGGTTTAAAAATACAGCGTAGCACATGTTGTGTGTCATTTACTTGGTGTTTGTGTGTAGGAGGAAACCATTTTAATATGTAGTGTGGCACATATTGTGTGTCATCTAGGAGGAAACCGTTTCATTAAGGACATAGAGATGATGATTGGGACTAGGGGCTCTATCTTCTGGCTGTGGTGGAAAGCATGTTGGTTCTTCATCTCTCCTGCCATCATCACTGTGAGTTCTCGCTCTCTCTCCTTCTTTGTGTCTATCTTAAAATGTAATATATTCTACCTGTACAATGTTATCTCAAACCCCTTTGTTTTCTGTGGTGGCAGATAACCACATGGACCAGAGTGCCTGCTAATTGACGATGTTCTGTAATCTGTCTCCTTTTAGTTAATCCTGGTGTGGTCTTGTTTGACCTTCTGTCCCCCGTCCTACGGTACTGTGCAGTACCCTCCATGGGGTGTGGCTCTGGGCTGGTGTATGATCACCTTCTGCCTAATCTGGATCCCCCTCGTCGCTGTCTGGAAAATATTCACCGCACAAGGGAACCCCTGGAAGGTGTGTGTGTTTTCTCCTGTCTTTCTGCAGGTGTCATCCCGAGAACACATTAACAGACTTCACTTCATTCATTTCTATGACTGTACAAGACATCGTTATAATGTATCGCTATTAAAGTTATTGTCTGTGTGTCTCTTCAAACATCTGAAGTGTGTGAGCTCTCTGTAACAGCACACTGAGTCATCCTTGTCTCTGTCTGCAGCGCCTGTGTACTGTGTGTTCTCCAGTGGAGGGTTGGGGTCCGTATCTGGATGTCCACCGCGGGCAGCGTTACGCAGATGGACGACAGGTTGACAGGAAGAACTCTCTCCAGCTGCCAGACAATATTTACTACATCTCCAATGACCAAACACATCTCTAACCCCCTTGTGTGTGTGTTCTAATTTTACAAACCCATTGGGATATCCAAATACCAGGAAAATAAAACCTATATATAAAGTAGTAATAGTTTTTGTATAAAGATTGGGTTAGGGTTGCCTCATCAGGGTGAACCTCCATATCTCATCATGCCTCATCAGGGTGAATCTCCATATCTCATCATGCCTCGTCAGGGTGAACCTCCATATCTCATCATGCCTCATCAGGGTGAATCTCCATATCTCATCATGCCTCGTCAGGGTGAACCTCCATATCTCATCATGCCTCATCAGGGTGAACCTCCATATCTCATCATGCCTCATCAGGGTGAATCTCCATATCTCATCATGCCTCATCAGGGTGAATCTCCATATCTCATCATGCCTCATCAGGGTGAACCTTCATATCTCATCATGCCTCTTCAGGGTGAATCTCCATATCTCATCATGCCTCATCAGGGTGAACCTTCATATCTCATCATGCCTCATCAGGGTGAATCTCCATATCTCCTCATGCCTCGTCAGGGTGAACCTCCATATCTCCTCATGCCTCGTCAGGGTGAACCTCCATATCTCCTCATGCCTCATCAGGGTGAACCTCCATATCTCCTCATGCCTCGTCAGGGTTAACCTCCATGCCTCGTTGGTGTGTATTTCCACCACAAATCTGAGGACAAATGCTTTTGGAAGAACAGGAGAAAGCAGAACACACACACACTTGATTTAGGAACTGATTGACTCATAAGGTCAAGTGTAATTGCTATGGCTGTGTTGTTTGGTTGGCCCACCTATCTGTTATTAGATGAATGCTTATCAGTAATTCTGAACTCACATTGGACATATTAAAATGGAAATGAAAAGAAAAAATATATATCTTGATTTTTTTCACCATATTGTTCTGAGGAACTATGTCACCTGCTGTAAGTGGTTAAATTACTTTAAAAGGGTGAAGTGTTTGCGTAACCTAATTGACAATAAAATAAATTATTGACAGTATATTATTGAAAAGTAAATCATCAATTTTCAGTACATCAGATTACATTTAATTAATAATTTTTGTGTCTAAATATATAACAAAAAACTAAGCTTTACATTTTATGGTAACTGACACCTTACTGTAAAGGTGAAATAGTGTTTATGAAAAAAGAGTGTTGGCACACTGATATTCTACATATACATATTTATATATAATTTAATCTTTATTCTTATCGTGTTGTTATTAGTAAGATTTTCTGTTTTCAGTGAAAAAGTGAATAAAACAAAAATCTATACAAAGACTTTGTCATATCTGACAATGAAAAAAATAGCCTATGTTGAAATCACAAACACGTCCTTGTCCTCTGGAATCAGATACATGACCGCATATGTGAATGCATACATGATCACATACGAATGCATACATGATTACATATGTGAATGCATACATGACTGCATACGTGAATGCATACACATGGCACACATAAATTAATGTGGTCTCAAGCTTTTCACCAGCGCTATAATTAAGAACGCTGGTAATGTAGGTGACAAAAAGTGTGATGAGACATAAATTGCAAGCAAGCAATTTTATTTATATAGCACAACTCATACATAGAAGCAATTCAATGTGCTTTACAGAGGAAAATAATAATAAAATAATAAAATACATGCATTTTAAAATCATAACAACCTGTAATGCTGAAGTGATATGCTACCAAGGGCTCCCATGTGGGAGGACGCTGGGCAGAGCCATCTACAAAAAAAAACAGTTTACTGGCGAAAGGTCTTTAAAACCGTTCCAGGTCTCTATTATCTGTCCCAGAAGTTTTTAGATCTTTTATGAATACATTACAGGTTTTCATTTATGCCATGCATCAGAATAAAAACAAATAGAAACATCAAATGGACAATTCAATGAGGAAAATAAAATTAAAATAGACTTAACAGTGTGAAAAGGTTTAGGAATAGACAATTCAAATTGTCTTTACAGTGTAATAAAGTTTAAGCGCTCAGTCATATGCTTGTGAAAAGAGAAATGTTTTAGACTGGCTTTAAAAATGTATACATTTTGGGCACATCTAAAATACCCTCCCTATTTAGATTAAACCATAGAGCATTTGGAGAGGAGGAGGGAGCAGTTCATTTATTGGTTAGAGACAGCCTGTCAATCATTCAGAAGCACTGAGTTCAAATACCTGCGCTACAGATGCTTCTCATCACTTTTGTTGTAAACAGCCTCGGACAGGAGCAACATGAGGAAGTACTGGAGCAGTTTAATGGATGTAATATTTAAAAAGTCTCAAACCACTATAAAGGTAGGAACGCTACTGCAGCTTGAAATATTTTATGGTTTAGATACTGGGACAAACAATGTCACAGAGGAATTACTTTCTGCCGACTGTCTGTCTTTTTTCCCTTGTTTGACAGATTAGCAATTACTTTAAAATAATGAAATTATTTAATGAAACAATTTCACATTATGTACATATATTGACAGGTAAAATGTAGGCAATAGATAACCTTTTTCAAATAATTTTAATCCAAATTAAAGAAACAGTTAAGCTATAGGCAGTTAGCATACCAAAGTACGGTTCAGTTGTGAGGTGATTATGTCTGAGGTACATCTGAGATTTAAGAAATCTTATCCTACTTGTTCAACTTAACATTGCTGTGTTTGTCTGTCTGTGTGTCTATCTGTGTGTATGTCTGTCTGTGTGTCTGTGTCTGTCTGTGTTTGTCTGTGTTTGTGTGTGTGTCTGTCTGTGTGTCTGTGTATGTCTGTGTGTCTTTCTGTGTTTGTCTGTGTCTGTCTGTGTGTCTGTGTATGTCTGTGTGTCTCTCTGTGTTTGTCTGTGTCTGTCTGTGTCTGTGTATGTCTGTGTGTCTCTCTGTGTCTGTCTGTGTGTGTGTCTGTGTGTGTGTGTGTGTGTGTGTGTGTGTCTGTGTATGTCTGTGTGTCTCTCTGTGTCTGTCTGTGTGTGTGTCTGTCTGTGTGTCTGTGTGTCTGTCTGTGTGTCTGTCTGTCTGTGTGTCTGTATGTCTGTGTGTCTGTCTCTGTGTGCGTGTGTGTGTGTGTGTGTGTGTGTGTGTGTGTGTGTGTCTCTCTGTGTTTGTCTGTGTCTGTCTGTGTGTCTGTGTATGTCTGTGTGTCTCTCTGTGTTTGTCTGTGTCTGTCTGTGTGTCTCTCTGTGTGTCTGTCTGTCTGTGTGTGTGTATGTCTGTGTGTCTGTCTCTGTGTGTGTGTGTGTGTGTGTGTGTGTGTGTGTGTGTGTGTGTGTGTGTTTGTCTGTCTGTGTGTTTGTCTGTCTGTGTGTTTGTCGGTCTGTAATCATTTGAGATACAGGTTAAGGATGTCCATGAGAAACAGCAGGCAGCATCCCATATAAGCAGTGATGATGGGAATATGGACCGGGGGAACTGGAGCAATAAAAGGGAGTACATGCTGTCTATGATCGGCTACGCTGTGGGCCTGGGGAACGTGTGGAGGTTCCCTTACCTGACCTATAAGAATGGAGGAGGTAAGTTGAGTGGACACACACACACACACACAGACACACACAGGTAAGCCTTCTCGGGAATGTCAAACCTCATAATAATAATAGTATTATAATCATAAATATAATGTGTTACACTTTAATGGGGATTTTAAAATAATTCCAAAGAATACTGTGGATGTGAGGAAGTGTGTGTGTGTGTGTGTGTGTGTGTGTGTGTGCGTGTGTGTGTGCGTGTGCGTGTGTGTATGGACCGGTGATTGGGTGATTTCTTGGTTGATGAGTAAGTGGCTGGAGGATTAAGAGTGGATGCAATTTGGCGATGACCACTATTCGTCAACCCAATACCCTATAATCACACTTGACCAAGGCAGAATGTTCTTAAAGGTACACTTCAGACTTTTGTGTTCGTAGGTTCACACTCCTACCATCCACTGGCTAATCTAACACTAACACATTTGTCACATTTCTCCTGCCTCTCACTCTCCCCCGTCCAGGTGCTTTCCTCATCCCATATTTCATTATGCTGGCTGTTGCTGGTATCCCTATGTTCTTCTTGGAGAGTTCCTTAGGTCAGTTCTGCAGCCAAGGCCCCGTCAATGTGTGGAGGGCACTGCCGATATTTCAAGGTAACCCATACCTTTTTTCAACTGACCCCTGAGCTCATACTCCAGTCTAACAGCCTGTCCCTGTCCAGTGTTTACCTGTTACAGAACTGTGGGGTGAAAGACCGAGTCAATATAATACAATGCTATCTAATACGATACTCACCAATAAGGAACAGACTAAACTTTTGCCTCCAGAACAGCCAGATGTTTTCCACAGGGATGTTGGTCCAAGCTGATGAGATGGCACCACGTTGTGGCTTCTGATTGGTTGACAATACATTAATGCTGATGAGATGGCACCACGTTGTGGCCTCTGATTGGTTGAAAATACATTAATGCTGATGAGATGGCACCACGTTGTGGCCTCTGATTGGTTGACAATACATTAATGCTGATGAGATGGCACCACGTTGTGGCCTCTGATTGGTTGACGATACATTAATTCTGATGAGATGGCATCACCTTGTGGCCTCTGATTGGTCTAGAAAACTGAGCCATGAAGCATTTATGTGTGACCCTAACCTCTTACCTTTCTGTGTCCACCCAGGTGTCGGCGTAGCCATGGTTCTGCTCAGTACAATAGTAGGCGTATACTACAATGTCATCATTGCATACAGTCTCTACTACCTGTTCGCTTCCTTCCAGTTCCCTCTGCCATGGAGCGACTGTTTCGATTGGTCCAACAGCGACTGTAGCATCACCACCAGAGGTCGCTGTTCTACCATTTTACACCAGATACCATGTTGTGCCGCTTCTACTCTCCCATCTTACTAGGCTACTCAGAAACAATTCCACTCTGACTAAAGACTTCTGATCTCTACAGAGGTGTGCAACATCACGACCGCTGCCAACTGGAATGTGACAACACTTACAGGCAACATGACACAGTGGGACAATCACACCTGTCCAGATGAAGACAGGATCAGCGTCCCAATACAGAGTCCCAGTGAGCAGTACTGGGAGTGAGTAACACACACTTCACCTGGATTTTTAATGACATTTTGCCCACAACCAAAAATTAGTTTTATAGGTGAAAAATTAAAGTTTTTTATTTTGACTTTCAGGTTGTGTGTATAAAGATGTGTGGTCAACCTGTTTGTGTCCCTCCCAGCCTGGTGACGTTACAGAGGTCTAGTGGTCTAGATGAGACCGGTCCAGTGGTCTGGCATCTGGCTCTCTGTCTGCTACTGGGATGGCTGCTGATTGCTGCTGCCCTCTACAAAGGCATCCAATCTTCAGGAAAGGTCAGTGAGACCCGGATACATTTGTAGTGTTTCTATGTCATGAAGATGGATAGAGGCCTTAAAGGGGCCTAAAGCCTGTTTCACCAGCCCCATTGAGTCTGTCACCGCTTTAATGTAATCAAGTGGGTGGGACTGTCTATGAGATGATGAAGTTGAACATGAGAACGGCGGTTGGCTTATAGCACCTGCCATAGCCAAGAAATGTTCACACTACAGGCGGCAGTATGCACTTCTGGATATTTTGTTGTGAACTTGTGAGAAAAATAAGAACAATGTTTAATAATTACATTGGCCTTAATGGCTTTGCTCTCTGCTTCTGTGAAACATCTTTCTAATGTCTTTCTGTGTTTGCGTGTATGTCTCCCAGGTTGTGTATTTCACTGCTACATTTCCCTACGTGGTGTTGCTGATCCTGCTAATTCGAGGGTTGACACTAGAAGGCGCTAGAGATGGGATTGAGTTTTACATCGGCTCCCAGTCCAACTTCACTAAACTGGCGGAGTCAGAGGTCAGGGCCTTACCACATATCTGTTAACAGGAACTAGACATATTATTGATGTAAAATAATGAAGTTGTCTGTTGGTTACTTTGACAGGTATGGAGAGATGCCGCGACCCAGATCTTCTATTCACTCTCTTTAGCAGGGGGCGGAGTCACAGCCCTGTCCTCTTATAACAAGTTCCACAACAACGTGTTCAAAGACACTCTCACCGTTTGCCTCACCAACTGTGGTACTCAAACACACATATTTAAATATATTGGACCAGTCAAACTGTACATCTGACAACACTGTTTGCCTCACCAACTGTGGTACTCAAACACACATATTTAAATATATTGGACCAGTCAAACTGTACATCTGACAACACTGTTTGTTTCACCAACTGTGGTACTCAAACACACATATTTAAATATATTGTACCAGTCAAACTGTACATCTGACAACACTGTTTGCCTTACCAACTGTGGTACTCAAACACACATATTTACATATTTTGGACCAGTCAAACTGTACATCTGACAACACTGTTTGCCTCACCAACTGTGGTACTCAAACACACATATTTAAATATATTGGACCAGTCAAACTGTACATCTGACAACACTGTTTGTTTCACCAACTATGGTACTCAAACACACATATTTAAATATATTGTACCAGTCAAACTGTACATCTGACAACACTGTTTGCCTTACCAACTGTGGTACTCAAACACACATATTTACATATTTTGGACCAGTCAAACTGTACATCTGACAACACTGTTTGCCTCACCAACTGTGGTACTCAAACACACATATTTAAATATATTGTACCAGTCAAACTGTACATCTGACAACACTGTTTGCCTCACCAACTGTGGTACTCAAACACACATATTTAAATATATTGTACCAGTCAAACTGTACATCTGACAACACTGTTTGCCTTACCAACTGTGGTACTCAAACACACATATTTACATATATTGTACCAGTCAAACTGTACATCTGACAACACTGTTTCAGTTTGTTCCTTGATACGTGTTTGTCTTTCTCTGTGTTTGATTCTCTGCAGGTACCAGTCTGTTTGCAGGCTTTGCCATTTTCTCTATTCTAGGTCACATGGCTCATGTTTATGGAAAGCCTGTATCTGAGGTGGCCCAGGCAGGTCAGTAATAAACTGTTAATTTAATAATATGGCAGGTAAATATGAATAAATGCAGAAAATGTTTAAATGTTTCCCAACATTCTCTCACCACTGTAGGGTTTGGGCTGGCCTTTATTGCATACCCAGATGCCCTGTCCAAACTTCCTATGTCTCCTCTCTGGTCCATCCTCTTCTTCATCATGTTGCTCACCCTCGGACTTGACTCACAGTTCGCTGGTATAGGTCAGTCACACACACACACACACACACACACACGCACACAAACACACCACACACACCTCACACACACACACACACACACACACACATACACACCACACACACATGCACACCACACACACACACACATGCACACCACACACACACACACACACACACACATACACACCACACACACATGCACACCACACACACATACACACACACACACACACACACACACACACACACACACACACACACACACACACACATGCACACCACACACACACACACACACCACACACACATTCACTCACTCTCACTACACCATAACAATGTAGTCGGACCTTTGACTCTTGACCTTTTTCCCTCAGAGGTCATCTCCACCTGCCTGTTGGATGCGTTCCCTGAGGCCTTAAAATCTAAACGCTCCGTCATCTCCGTGGGAACCTGTTGCATCTTGTTTCTGCTCGGTCTGCCGTGTGTAACACAGGTAGAACCTTAGTTACTTTAACTAAGGCAACTCTTTAGCTACAAAAATTCCCATTGATGTTGAACATTTCATGTGCATTCATCTGAGCTATTCTGTGTCCGTGCCTGTATGAGATATCAGTCTGTGTGTGTTTTGCCAGGCAGGGATTTATTGGGTCACTCTAATGGATCAGTTCTGTGCTGGGTTCGTGTTACTGTTCGTTGCTCTGTTAGAGCTTGTTGGGGTCGTCTACATGTACGGTAACTACAACCGATTACTTATTTACTGTTCTGAATTTCGATACAGTCCCTCGGGAATACGTAATATATTGTATCCAACAACGTTAAGCTGCGATGCTGTGACAGCATTGGGTTCTGACCCTCAGGAGTGAGGGTACAAAACACAGGTTTAAAAATACAGCGTAGCACATGTTGTGTGTCATTTACTTGGTGTTTGTGTGTAGGAGGAAACCATTTTAATATGTAGTGTGGCACATATTGTGTGTCATCTAGGAGGAAACCGTTTCATTAAGGACATAGAGATGATGATTGGGACTAGGGGCTCTATCTTCTGGCTGTGGTGGAAAGCATGTTGGTTCTTCATCTCTCCTGCCATCATCACTGTGAGTTCTCGCTCTCTCTCCTTCTCTACATAATTATCGTTAACTAGAACCCTTTCGTTTTCCGTGGTGGCAGATAACCTCGTGGGCCAGAGTGTGTTGGGCCAGTAAATTAAAAGTGGCTTGGTCAAATCCCAAAGCAGACAATAAAAGTGAAATAAAAATAGGTGTCTCTGTGAAATTGAGCAAGACACATAACCAAACTTACTATTGTACAATGTTCTGGACCAGAGTGCCTGCTAATGGACGATGTTCTGTAATCTGTCTCCTTTTAGTTAATCCTGGTGTGGTCTTGTTTGACCTTCTGTCCCCCGTCCTACGGTACTGTGCAGTACCCTCCATGGGGTGTGGCTCTGGGCTGGTGTATGATCACCTTCTGCCTAATCTGGATCCCCCTCGTTGCTGTCTGGAAAATATTCACCGCACAAGGGAACCCCTGGAAGGTGTGTGTGAGTTGATGTTCTCCGATGGAATTTATTTTCATAAATGTTTTTCATGAAAAAGAAACGGAAAGCAGCCTGCTGCATCCTGTCTGACGTGTGAACTGAGCAAATCATCGTCTTATTTATTTATGATTTACTTATTTCATTTATCCTACGGCCGAAGAGACGCGACAAAATGACTCGACATGCAGCTATGAGTTTCAATTCTGAGCTATGTGCATTTTCTGCAGATAAAACTAAATCTGATGATTGACCTTTGGTTCACAAGGAATATTGTATTTTACTACAGAGCAGTCTTTACCAATACACTATCTACATTTTACGAACAGATATTAGGCCTTCTCTGACCCAAACCTTTCTAAATCCAAAATAACGCATTTGTCTGCCTGATGGGCCACATTTAACATGTAATTCTGATCAGAACTTTAGCATAAAGAGAGACCATAATCAGAGACCAGCACACTGAGTAATCTTTGTCTCTGTCTGCAGCGCATGTGTACTGTGTGTTCTCCAGTGGAGGGTTGGGGTCCGTATCTGGATGTCCACCGGGGGCAGCGATACGCAGACGGACGACAGGTTGAGAGGAGGAACTCTGTCCAGCCCCCAGACAACAACCATTACCAGATGTCAAACAATCCAACAAGCCCATCCTCCTGATTGGTGCGTCAAACAATCCAACACACCAACCCCCCCCTGATTGGTGCATCAAACAATCCAACACGCCCACCCCCCTGATTGCATCAAACAATCAAACACACCAAACCCGCTGTGAAAAGGTGTCAAATTTTCACAATGACATTAAAACAACACTTGTTTGACATTGTTAGGACCTTTGCTCAGTTGCAATATTTCGGTTAATGTTAGATTTATTTGTTCAGACTAAGAGTCAAGTTAAAATGAAGATATATGGGATTTCTAATGCGTAGAAAATGTTTATGTTGACATTAACTATAGATAGATCAGTTTGATGTGTGAGTGAGAATATTAGGGCTGCAACTAACAATTGACTTGATAATCAATTAATTAAGTTTAAATATATATTTATGTTCAGTGCTTGTTATGTTTACTATGTGTGTGTCACAAATCCTAGTCCGCCAGGGACATATATTGGGCTAGGAAGGTGTTGGAGCACGTTTGTTTTATTCTGAGCACTGGTATTTCTGTCACAGCTGTTAAGCAATTGGTGATTACATGTTTATTTTAGTCACTGGATCTGGGTGCACAGTGTTGGTTATTATTTCCAAGTCACGTGATTGAATAGAGGTGAGTGATAGTTTCAAGAGCTATTGTTGTTGTTTGAATTCATTTTCTAAGTTGTTGGGTATCGCAATATTATTTTAACCGACTTTGTGTTTTTCAACGTTTACGGTTCGTTTTGTTTATGTAAAATAAACCTGTTTCCGAACCGATTACTTGGCTCTGCATATGGCTTTCCTGCACTACACCTAGAAAAAACTAAGAACACGTGATAGTGTGTAATGTCAGTCTTTAACTTCAAATATGTAATGGTATTGACTAATTTTTCTGTGCACTGTATACAATTTCAGTCAGCTTGCACAAGTCCAACTGCAATAAATTAGTTATCTTTGTCTTGGAATGGATTGTACTGAAACTAAACAAATTAAAGTGAAAAGTATTTCAGGCAATCGGTTTGAGCCAGGAGAAGCACATATTTACTTGATCACAAACTGAGTAGTTATGTGGGATGTGAGGCGATTTGTTGATAAGTTATTCCGTTCCAGTGTGATAGCGGTCACGTCAAAGAAAATCAGATTGGAGGAAGTAACAGGACTTAGACAGCAGGTTGCATTCATATATTGGGAGTTTATTTGTAGATTGGAAATGCAGTTTTACATGTTCTTGATGTTATTATGACAACAGAGGCCCTAGCAACCACAGAGCCCTAGACCCAGCCCCTTCATGACAAACATTACATACTAGAGAGGGAATTAATGACTAAAAACAGGGAACATTTCTTTCTTAGGCCCAGTTACAACATGTGCAGCTGGTTTGGAACACCAGGCCAGCAGCACAGTGCTGAAGGTAGGTCGTTCCCTGGTCACAGTTGTAGAAGCTGTTGTTGTTGGTTGGGTCAGCATAAATGCCATTGCTTTTGCCGGCACAGAAGCCAGACCCACCGCTGCTGCTTCCACCACTGCTGCTTCCGCCACCACCGGGCTGGGGTGGGTTGACTGGTGTCCGGGTAGGTGTCACAGGGGCGATGGGGTTAGTACGGGCTGCACAAGCTGAGAGAGATAGAGAACGAGATTGGGGGAAATTAAAGAGATGACGTAATAGGAAAAACGTAAATATTACAAAAAGAACATAGTTGCTTTGGAACCTTTAAGTTGTACTTTACACGGGTGCTTTTTTTTGGCGGTACATGTTTTAAACAATAAAAAGATCTGTGAATTTTATTTTGGTAAAATGTCATATCTGACCAACATGTAACATTTACAATACTTTTAATACGCAATATAGTATGGGTAATTTTAAAGGCTAGCTGAGATTCGATTATGAATACACAATGCAGTGTGCATGCAGGCTTTGGTTTTTGTGTGTGTGTTTCGCTCACTGGCTCCAGTTCCCAGTCCAGACTTGATGGTGTTGATCAGTGGGTATCTGCCCTGTCCGCAGAAGGTTCCGGAGAAATCATCCAAATCCAAACTCCAAACCATGGCTCCTCCGAATCCACTGCTCTTCAGCCACTGGATCTGGAGTGGGGGAGAGAAAGTTGCGCGGACAGATTATGTTCTGCAAAATGGGGTCAAATTCGATATTCGTAGCACGGAGCTCACGTGGACACAATGGTGTTGATGTGATACTTTGGATAGCTTTAATGAAATGATTATGATCATGATCACATGACCTGTTAGCCCCTCCCTACTGACCTTGTCATTGAAACTCTTGACGTTGTCATATCCGACCCACACGTTCTGGCTGTTGAATGCGTAGGGAACCATCTGGATGGGGTCCCATGCCTGGGTAGCACCTGCCTTCAGGAAGGTGCAAATCTGTAACACACACACACACACACACACACACACATACATGTTATTGAGGGATTCACATAAGCGAACCATTGCTGTAGCTGGTTTTGAATCAATTAATCCATTAGCTACTAAGGCTACATGCATCCAAAAGGTAACCGTAAATAGGATATGCACAGTAGAACTGATGCTACCGTCCATATTCAAGCCACAACCGTGCCCGCAAACCGTGGATATTATAACGACGAACGCACAGGAATACGAACGAGAGCCTCCGCTAAATATCTACGGTGTGAGACGCGGGACATTTCGCGTGGTTCTAAGCGCGGTTCTACCTCATAGTAGGCCCAGAAGCCAGCCTGTCTGGTGAAGGGTCCGGCGGGACCGGCGCCGCTAGCGGGAGCTCCAACGCCGGTCTGAGAGCTGCTGGCCAGCATGAAGGTGTGGCCGTAGGTGGGGAATCCGACCAGGAGCTTCTCGGCTGGGGCGCCGTTGCTCTTCCAGTAGTTCATGGCGTAGTTCTGAGGACGGTGAAAAGAAAGACAGAGGGAAGTTGGAAGAGAATGAGAAAAGCGTGGCTACTATCCGATTCACTGTACATGTATAGGACGAGGAGTGCTCCGATGAATCTATAGAGGGACAGAGAGAGAGAGACTGACCATGTTGAAATAGATCATGTCTCCCTGGTCAGAGGCTCCTTTGTACAGAGGGCTGTTCTCTCCGACGTTGTGTTCCCAAGATCCATGGAAGTCATAGGTCATCACATGGAAGTAGTCCAGCACTCTGCGGGAAAAAGAGGGAGAGTGAGGAAGGAAGGGAGGAAGGGAGGGAGGAAGGAAGGGAGGAAGGGAGGGAGTTAAAAGGAAGCATTTGATGGCACTTCAAGATGTTTGGTTGTTTTTTTACTCGTCATTCACTTGTAAACCTTTAGTATTCAAACAAAGTGTCTACTGACGATCCGATGGCGGCGATCTGGTATCCAGAATCGATGGTTCCCTTTCCAGCGGACACGGCGGCGGTCAGCAACAGACGAGGACGGTTGGTTTTGGTCCCTTCTGCCTCAAAGGCAGCCATGAGCTCCTAGAGGGAGAGACAGACAGGCGCGCGTGAGGCGTTGTGTGTGCGTTAACGAGTGTGTGTGTGTTGATGTGTGTGTGTTGATGCGTGTGTCTGCGTGTGTGATCTGACCTGCACGAGGGTGGTGTATCTGGCCTTGTCGGCGGGTGGAGAGCCTCTGGACCCGGGGTACTCCCAGTCGATGTCCAGGCCGTCAAACTCGTACTGCCTCAGGAAGGTGATCGCGCTGCTGATGAAGGTCTGGCGATTGGCTGCGCTGGAAACCATGGCTGTGAACCTGAGGACACACGGCTCAGTCACGGTGTGTGTGTGTGTGTGTCGCGTATGCACTTTTAGGTTTGGTGCACTTGAGTGTCGGCGGCTGTTTATCTCTGCTTACGGTGCTGTGCCGAAGTTCCAACCTCCGATGGCAAGCAGAGTCTTCAGGTTGCTGTTCCTGAAAGCAAACGCAAGACGTAGGGTGAGGCCCGGTGTGTGTATGCATCTGTGTGTGTGTGTGTGTGTGTGTTTGTGTATGGGTGAATGCCTGGATACTTGTGCTCCAGCATCAGTGCATTAATGCATGCTTTCATGAGTCTTTTGTGTGTGTGTAAGTGTGTGTGTGTGTGTCTTACTGGTTCTTCAGAGCCTGGAACTCTCCGTAGAGTTTCACATCGTCCCATTCGTAGGTCTTGATCTGGTTGTTGGCCATGCCGGCGAAGGCATAGATCACGTGGTCACAGAGGCATGGGTCCACATCAGTGGGGAAATACTTACCTGCACCGGGCCGGTACTGGCCCCAGTTAGTGAAGTAACATGACAGGATGTATGAAGATCCTGTGAAAGGGTAGCAACGGTAGTCAGTAAGCTATATCTAATTGTTTTGGATTTTATTTGTCTATAAAACGCTGATAAAACCTACCTAGCTGCACATGCAGCAGGAGAGCAAGTCCTGAAACGAGACATAGAGGAAGAGACAGGATGTAAAAAAACAGTTTTAACAAAACGAATTGCTCTAATTCCCCACAGACCCAACTGAAGGGGAACGCGGTAGAAACAGACATTGACCAAGGTAGCAAAAGAACTCGAATGCTGTTGGAAAGCTGTTAGTTATTTCTTTCCCCAAAGAGCCGAGCCGACGCTTTAATTTAAAACAATGTTGTATCTCTGAATGTTGCAGATCGATAGTTATTATTATTTTTTAAATATTACAGGTAATAGTGAGCGACATGGAAGTGGTTCTACTTACCAACGCAGATGAGTAGTTTGCCCATGGCTGTTCTGTACATTTCTCCTAGGGCTTCTGGACCCTTTTATACTCTCAGGAACCACAACTATCGCTCTCATATCTCAAGTGCTTTTCCATTTTCTATTATAACTTAATCAGTTTTCTTCACCTGTTTGAACAACATTTTTCCACTGCCACGTCTACGCTGATAAACTCATTTTGACCTTCGTTTCATATACATTTTGATATACATTCATGCAATATTTTAATTAATTTAACAAATAAGTGACAGGACATTTCACATCCCTTCAGTCCCCGTAGAACCGAGGTTCCAAAACCGTATTTTGTTACAGTACCACCAACATAATTCTGCTCTGCTCTAAGCACCCCTGCAGTTCCCCTCACGTTAATTTCACTAGTCAGCCTATGGTGTCGTGAATGTTTTCTGGGAACCCCTATGGAGAGGCCAAGTACCCCTAGGGTTCCTTGTACCCCTGGTTGGGAGCCACTGACATGAACACACACAGAACTTTATTTCATAAGGGAATATTTTAGTACTTGCATAAACTTACGGTAGCTCATATAGTCAGTCTGGCAAACAAGTCAGTAACGGTCGTGTCAAGCACTCAGGATTTCACCTTGTCAAAGATCTGTCCTTCAAATCCCACACATAAGAGCTCACTGCTTAAAATGAACCTAGGATTTAGGAACAGGACAATGTGACAATGTCACACTGAACATGATCATTCTGCTCTTAGATTTGCTACCAACACAAGACATCTTATACGTTTCTTTGTCCCATATCAGAGAAATTGCCATCCTTAAGTTCAAGACAACAGACACACTTGTCTATTTATAGTCGAGTCGATGTCCACATGACTTGCGAATGTGAATATTTATATGAGGCTTGTAACATCAACTATTATTCACTTTTTGTTTTGTGTCCTGAGACCAACACAGAGCAGCCAGACAACGCTATGGGTAACATATACTTCTGGGAAGAACGGTGACATAAGTAGTTAGCAGACATATAGATTGTGTATAAAGCAGTGGACTGGCTCTCTTTCCCTAAAACTATTGCTTAGGCCATTTTTATTTGAGCAAATAAGCAGGGCCCCTGTACACCTATGTAGATATTCCATTTGTAAATCGGCCGTTTACAGCTAAAACAGCCAAACGGAACATTAACAATGTCTGCACTGTATGTCTGATCAATTTGCTAATATATTAATGGTTATGTGCTTTCCTTTAAAAAAAACTCTCAAGTGACCTCTAACTTGTGAATGGACGCTGTATCTATTCAAAAATAATAGGGAGTACCGGTATGTTAAAATGAACCTATAAATAAAAGCTCATATTCTTATCATTCAGAAAATACAGTACAACCGAGGCTACCAGTGTTCTAGAGGTCAAATACAGAACCGAGCAACAAACCTAAGTCTTAACTCAGCTCTGTCCGACAAAAAAGTCCAAGACTCAATGTTAAATTCTACTTTCATAGTCAAGTCATATTTAGACTTTAGAGCAGTCTACTCCTAAAATATACTGAAGTCTGTATGGTGTTTGTGCTACCAGTATGGAGTTTATGTTACCAGTATGGGGTTTGTGCTACCAGTCGGGGTGTGTGCTACCAGTTTGGGGTGTGTGCTACTAGTTGAGGTGTGTGCTACCAGTTTGGGGTTTGTGCTACCAGTCGGGGTGTGTGCTAGCAGTTGAGGTGTGTGCTACCAGTTTGGGGTTTGTGCTACCAGTCGGGGTGTGTGCTAGCAGTTGAGGTGTGTGCTACCAGTTGAGGTGTGTGCTACCAGTTTGGGGTTTGTGCTACCAGTTGTGGTGTGTGCTACCAGTTGGGGTTTGTGCTACCAGTTTGGGGTTTGTGCTACCAGTTGGGGTTTGTGCTACCAGTTGTGGTGTGTGCTACCAGTTGGGGTGTATGTGACCAGTTTGGGATGTGTGTGACCAGTATATAGTTTGTGCTACCAGTATGGGGTTTGAGCTTCCAGTTTGGTGTTTTTGCTACCAGTTTGGGGTGTGTATGACCAGTTTGGGGTGTGTGTGACCAGTATATGGTGTGTGCTACCAGTTTGGGGTGTGTGTGACCAGTATATGGTGTGTGCTACCAGTTTGGGGTGTATGCTACCAGTATATAGTTTGTGCTACCAATTGGGGTGTATGCTACCAGTATATGGTGTGTGCTACTAGTATAAAGTTGAGTCTGTATAAAGTTGGTAGACTTATTGTAGTTCACCTGTTCTGTGACGACTTCAGTGTTATCTTACGGACCATTTGAACCACTTCAAGCTTAACCTGCTGGATATCTGAGCGATACGAGTATGTAATAGGGCTATATCTTCATTATCTTTGACAAAATTAATAATTACTAACGTATATGATTAGATTACGTTATTTTGGACCTCAGAAACCCTTCCACTTTGAGATATGATTGACCTGCCTTGAAAAGTGTTTAAATAGACATAATCACCTGTCCGACTCGAATGTTTCATAATATTCTTAAATGTGTGTAACGTTACATTTCTAAATAGTTATATGAATAATAATACATGCACTAATATTACTACATTAAAAAAACCTTAAGCTATTTATTTCTTTAGCACAGTATGCTTATCTCAATCATTGTGAGAATCTCGTTTCTCTGCTTAAAATTAAAAATGTGAATCGTTGTGACTTGGTTGGCAGAAACAAATAGATCTAAAATAATTTCAAGACAATGTCCACAGAACCATTGTGGAACACTTTGTATTGGAGAGTGTTGATACTTCACATAATAAATGCACACAGTATTCTGGGAATGCAGTGCAGAATTTATTGCAATTGTTTTACAAGTTGTCTATACTTGCTGTCGCTCAAAAGGAAAATGTCATTGTTAGAACCACACACCTACAAAGATTGTAGGAATGAAAAAAGTAAAAAGAGAACCCAAAATAAACAAGGGAAGAGTACTTTTAAACAGAGGAAAGAAATGAGATGGCCAAAACGATTTATTTTACAGAGGGGCCGTGGACTGGATATTTTGAAAGAAATAGCAGATATTGTCTAAGAACAGACAGTTAGATATATCAGGCAGTCAATGTCAGTTGAAGGGACCACTAGGTTTAGTCAAGATAATTACATTGTTTGCATCGACCTGCTACAGTGTATGTCAGGATGTTAGATAGTGTGGGAGTTTATGAAGGATTTAATCAAAAACAGAAGTGTGCAACAGGTGTAAATATCAGTGTACTTGTGTGTTCACAGCATTCAGGCATTATAAAATTGTAGGTATTTTTTTAAAATATCTTTACTATATAAACATGCTGTTCCTGACAATGTTTTACATTATTATGTTTTTCAATCTACGTCTCACATAATATGTGTGTCATGACGCCAGTGTTGTCGTTTCTTGTCCTGTGCCGCCCTCTCCTGGTCATTGTTTTTCCTTCACACTCATAGTCAGTTCTTCCTGTCAGGCCATAATCATCCATGCATTTATGAACACCTGTGTTTCCTCTCATTTGTGTCTTGTTACCCGATTGTTAACCCATGTATTTAGTTAAGTTGCCATAATAGATCATTTAACCATAACCGCATCTGTGGCATATTTAGCTTAAGTGCCTGTCTAGTAAACCGAAGGTCCTGGGTTTGAATCTCAAAAGTGTTTTTTAAATACGTTCTTGCAAATTTGGTCTCCTGATTGCAAAAAAACTCCAACTTTGGAATCCAACCTTTTTTAAAATAAAACCCAGCCTTTTATTTTTTAAGATTTCCTCATTTCCATACGAACATGACGTTTCCATGCTACCAGTCAGGAAAAGTGGAGCGAGAACACGAACTAAATGCGAAAGTCATTCCAGGCAACGATTTTTTTTTCAATAGCTGCGAATTGAATTAATTTGGTTTCGCGTCATTCAGAAATCCCGACATCACATACCTAAAAAAAGAAAATGATTCAACCCATCCGGAAGTTATTTTTTACTATGAGGTGAGTTACGTTGCGACGCAACGTCACACCTAGAACGTGAATATACATTAGTGATTTGGATCTCTATCTCTGCATTTCAACGATTTCTGACACACGTTCCTGGACACCGATCGCCATTTCTAAGGCGAACGGGGATCTCGTATTTACATGCAGTATATCTGGTGCTGCCAGCATAGCATAGTGTGCATAGCAGCGTTTCCTTCCTTTTCTCTGTGCTGATGTGTATGTAGCAAGCCACTTACCTTACTGAAGGCAAAATGTTCAATTTCGGATCAAAAATAGTTTTGCTTTTTCTCGTGGCATTCCCATGTGGCTTAATATTATTCGGTAAGTTTCTTTAACTTTTAGGATTCGTATTATTTTCAGTTAATTGAAATACTGAAACTTTCGCAAAAGTTAACATTGACGTGGCATAAAGCTTTTTTTTCATTCCTTGATTTTTTTTGTGAAATTACTTCTTTGTCTGAATGTTTTGTGGTGTATGTTATTATATGACGAATTACGACCGGAAATACATTTGATTTATAAAATTTGGAGCATAACACTGGAAAGCTCTCAATACGCGTGTTGATTGACATGCTTATGCAAATACTCATTTTCCATTTTTTTGTAGTAAAAGACAATAAAAAACGTATATGCAAGAAACAAATAACTAAACATTGTAAAGCGATATATTTAGTTGCGATTTTTTACACTGGGTTTCCGTCTCTTCTGTGGTGACGTGTCCCAGGAACGCTGATCTGTTGATACAGTTTTACACCGGTGGGAATACCTCTGTTACACTGTATCTTTGCCCATTGCAAAGGTCCAGAATACTGATAGGCCTAAATGATGACTGACATTACAATTCCCTTGTCACTGATTTAGATTTTATGTGCAGCTTTCGAATAATTATAATTTTTCATCATAAGTTTCATAACACAAATGTACATTTCTGCAGACGCGTTTTGATAGTTAATTGGAATGGTTCCTTTTAATTAGACTGTGACTGAATTTAACTGCTGTTACGAACATATTCATCCATTTTGTACTGTCACTTTTCATTTTTAAATCTTTGCACAAATGTCATGCGACTATAGTTTGTTGACACAACCACTTCCATCAACAATGTTAGAGGCAATTATTGGACACTACTACTATTATAATAATGGATTTCATGTGTGTATAATACATTAATTGAAATCTTCTCACGGCTAACAGCTTTGTACCTTCCGTCAAACAGGCCAGGTGTCTGCAGACTCAGATTCTGCTGAAGACATTACTCAGGATTCAACGGTGGAAGAGGAGGAGGAGGAAGAAGAGGATGAAGTCTTAGTGGACGAAGATCAGGTCACAGGCTCTGTATGTATTATTGGATGGGATACAAGTGGGACATAAGTTAATTCTATTGCCCCTGCAAAATGAACCAGATTTTATTAATTGAGTTAATTGAATCTTGTTTCTTTTCACTTCATTTTGAAATATCTCAGGAAAAAGAGGAGGACTTGGATGAAGATGCAGCCGTTGGAGAAGTCACATCTCACCCAGACGCTGACACTACCATTGTCTTTGTGACTGGGGAAGGTGAGAGTTTATGATGACTTCCATTTTACAATCATCACTATTTGTTGTAAATGAAGGAGAAATATCACCACGTCATAGAATGTGTTTCTGAATTAGATAAATACATTTTCTCAGTTGTATATCTTGTGCCCTCGATCCAGAGTTCCCAGCCAATGAAATTGTGAAGTTCCTGGTGGGTTTCACCAACAAGGGAAGCCAGGATTTCACTGTTCATTCACTGGAGGCCTCCTTCCGTTACCCTCAGGACTTCCAGTTCTACATCCAGAACGTGAGTCTGATCTCTTGATGCGTGATCCTCAAAAAAAAATAAAAAAAATGTAGCCTTTTACGTTATCATGTAGTTCGCTGTCTGTTTACCTCCAATTTACTAACAATTAATTACTACAATACAAACTCCACGAAAAATACCTGAGCAAAAAGTATATACCGTTTGCTACCCATAATTCATGTATGTTCTTCAAGATGAGTGTGTTGTATTCACCAAGTATTCGTGGAACTCCGTTCAGTACTGTCATTTTTGGTACCCTGGCCTAAATGTACTCACTCTGCTGTTTTTATGGTATCTAGTTCACAGCCTTGCCCCTGAGCACTGTGGTCCAACCCCAAAAGCAGGCCTCCTTTGAGTACTCCTTCGTCCCCGCTCAGCCCATGGCCGGCCGGCCCTTTGGCCTGGTCATCCTGCTCAACTACCAGGACAGCGAGGTGATTACCATGTCTGGCGTCTGTTAAGAAATCACCAACCTGGTTCAGAAATGTGTTTTAGCGTAACGCTAAACGTGGTTGTCGACTGCTTCCCCAGGGTAACGGATTCCAGACGGCCATATACAACCAGACCGTCACAATCGTTGAGCTGGATGAGGGTCTGGACGGAGAGACGTAAGTGCTACTTATGTCACGTTAAATATGGCATTTTCAGTACCATTAGCTATTGGCACGACCGGTTTGGGTTTCACTCACAACAGTGAAAAGACTGCACATCCCTTTGCTGTTTAACATTAACTATAAATGTGGTAAGGTAATGTTACATTGTCTGCCACATTACCCATGAGCTATTATGACGGTTAACTCGCCATTTCCCTTTCAGAATGTTCTTGTATATTTTCCTCGCTGGATTGGTTGCCTTGGCAGTCTTCGGCATTTACCATGTGTTGGAGTTCAGGATGGTGCGTGTCTTATTTGCCCTCTGAATGCTTTTACAGTACACGGTCAATTGTGGTTTTAAATGTCTCCGCCACTGAACAAGTGGGGCTGAATGTTACGTTCAAAATGAGAACCAATAATCGTGATTCCATTTGACCTGTGTTGTGCAGAGGAAAAGGTTACCAGTGAAGGTGGAGACGGGTACCGGTGGGATGAACAATGTGGACATCAGTTGGATTCCCCAGGAGACCCTCAACATAATGAGTGAGTAGTCTTGAATACTGTGCCACTGTGCTTGGATACTGTGCCACTGTGCTTGGATACTGTGCCACTGTGCTTGGATACTGTGCCACTGTGCTTGGATACTGTGCCACTGTGCTTGGATACTGTGCCACTGTGCTTGGATACTGTGCCACTGTGCTTGGATACTGTGCCACTGTGCTTGGATACTGTGCCACTGTGCTTGGATACTGTGCCACTGTGCTTGGATACTGTGCCACTGTGCTTGGATACTGTGCCACTGTGCTTGGATACTGTGCCACTGTGCTTGGATACTGTGCCACTGTGCTTGGATACTGTGCCACTGTGCTTGGATACTGTGCCACTGTGCTTGGATACTGTGCCACTGTGCTTGGATACTGTGCCACTGTGCTTGGATACTGTGCCACTGTGCTTGGATACTGTGCCACTGTGCTTGGATACTGTGCCACTGTGCTTGAATACTCTGCCACTGTGCTTGAATACTCTGCCACTGTGCTTGGATACTGTGCCACTGTGCTTGGATACTGTGCCACTGTGCTTGGATACTGTGCCACTGTGCTTGGATACTGTGCCACTGTGCTTGGATACTGTGCCACTGTGCTTGGATACTGTGCCACTGTGCTTGGATACTGTGCCACTGTGCTTGGATACTCTGCCACTGTGCTTGGATACTCTGCCACTGTGCTTGGATACTGTGCCACTGTGCTTGGATACTGTGCCACTGTGCTTGGATACTGTGCCACTGTGCTTGGATACTGTGCCACTGTGCTTGGATACTGTGCCACTGTGCTTGGATACTGTGCCACTGTGCTTGGATACTGTGCCACTGTGCTTGGATACTGTGCCACTGTGCTTGGATACTGTGCCACTGTGCTTGGATACTGTGCCACTGTGCTTGGATACTGTGCCACTGTGCTTGGATACTGTGCCACTGTGCTTGGATACTGTGCCACTGTGCTTGGATACTGTGCCACTGTGCTTGGATACTGTGCCACTTTGCTTGAATACTCTGCCACTGTGCTTGGATACTCTGCCACTGTGCTTGGATACTGTGCCACTGTGCTTGGATACTGTGCCACTGTGCTTGGATACTGTGCCACTGTGCTTGGATACTGTACCACTGTGCTTGGATACTGTGCCACTGTGCTTGGATACTGTGCCACTGTGCTTGGATACTCTGCCACTGTGCTTGGATACTCTGCCACTGTGCTTGGATACTGTGCCACTGTGCTTGGATACTGTGCCACTGTGCTTGGATACTCTGCCACTGTGCTTGGATACTGTGCCACTGTGCTTGGATACTGTGCCACTGTGCTTGAATACTCTGCCACTGTGCTTGAATACTCTGCCACTGTGCTTGAATACTCTGCCACTGTGCTTGGATACTGTGCCACTGTGCTTGGATACTCTGCCACTGTGCTTGGATACTCTGCCACTGTGAGCAGATGAGCAGCTTTATACTGTACCATACATTACACACTAAAGAAGAGTTGAATGGTAAAGTGGCTAGGAGGTTCCCAGAGCTGAAACAGAGACACAATGAATAAAACCTCGCCAAGATCCATCTCTAGAAGCCTGAGTGAAAGAAAATGTTCTGTGGACCAATTGAGGTCTCTGACAAATACAGAGCAGATCCGGGCTATGTTCACAAACCAAATAAGACATCTAAAAATAAAAAACAGTCACTACAGTCAAATGTGGGTGGGTTTGATAATTCAGGGTTACATTGATGCCTCTGGTTCTGGAACACTTGAAATAATCTCACTATGACGATGCTTTAAAGTACAATTTGCAACCTAGAAACTGGGTCCTCGTTGAACATTGTTGGTCTTTCAGACCATGGACCCTACACATCTGAATAGTCCCTCAGAATATGTCTCTCTGTCTAGATTTTTTTCTTCATTCTTTTTCTGAAATGCAATAATAAATGTACGTTTTTGTAAGACATCCGTTCTGCAATTTGGAAATGTCAAAGATAATGCATAGAGAGATAATGTGAAATGTTCTTCTTGCATAGCCACAAATGTGCTAAGATAAATATAAACGTGACGGTTGTATATTTACAAATATTTCCGTCTTACAGGCAAGGCATCGGCATCACCGAGAGCCTCCCCAAGGAAACGCACCAAGAGAGCAGCTGGCGTCGATCAATAAACACACCATGATTCATCTTCAAATCAATATCGCGTCCAGGCGTTTGTTCATGACTCAGGTCTTGAGCTCCAGCAACCCAACCACCATCAACCACTGGCTGGGTCCTAGTCAGTTACCCCCGAGTGCTTCTGAACATCTCCCCGATACATGGGCCTTCAACTATGGCAATGTTGAGGGTCGTTGAACTGAAAACATTGTCGTGGATGTTTCCCATTTAGACACTGCACCTGCTGGAGTTTGCTTTTTTTCTCAATGGGCAGTTCGTTTTTTTTTATCATTGTGGAACTAAACACTACGTGGCTGCTGTGCTAGACATAGTCATTTACTCACCACAACAGCTCCATGGAACATCTGAGGAAGCATTGGGGAGTTTTAGACGTGCAAAAGAAAGCTCAAATGCCACACAAAGTATTTTAATCAAAATCGTTTTTAACTTTTTGTGATTCTTTAATTCCTATTGTGATATTGAGGGTTTGGTTGTCCATAATGTGCCTTACTGACTCAACACTCAAGTGTGTCTACTTGATCAGGAATTTATTGAACAGAACTGCTGTGAAAGCCCCAATAAGCAAATTCAGAAAGCTAGAAGCGTTCATGGTACGTTGTCAAATGTCAATTATGCAACGGTCTTTCAAATTGTGTCAGTTTTTTGGTAAAATGTTCTCCAAAACCATAATATATGTAGAAACTATTGTTTGAATTCAATGTTTCTTCAACAAAAGTAAAACAAATCTGGTAAAAAAAATGTTTCACAAGTACTTTCTTATTCTTTTCTATATCTATCTATGTATGATAGGCTACAGTGATTTAAGCACTTAAAATGATGTAGCCATACTTGAAACTTTGTTTTACCTGGCTATTCCGCGGTTCAAGTTGGGTATTTTATACGGATGACAATGAATGTACGCGATTAGATCATTAATTGTTATGACTTGAGGACTATAGTAAATTAATTTAAAATATAATAAAGTCAAGGCATAAAGTAGGCCTAAAGTGTCGTGATATTATGCTTCCAGAAGCACTGCAACTTTGGAGGGAGGTTCATGTGATTATTTGAGCCTAAAATAATACATCCCACATGCACTTTTATACAGCTACATTTGTGCACATGCCAATTAACGCTTATGCACAAGTAGCCGAATAGAAAATGTATCAAACACGTGAAAGCCTGCAAATTAGCGAAGGAGAGAGATACACAAACCACGTGTCTCAACATTATTACATTATTATTATTAAAAATAACTTTCTCAGAAAGACCAAATTACTGTATGGCAGAAACCACGTGCGTTATTTGATCGGCCCAACTATTGGGATAAAAGGCATGTGAAACGTTCACTGCAAGAAAAGTTTAGAGTATTTGTCCCCCCAGTACATAGGATTAAACCTTATCTGTCATTCGGATAGTCTACAATTGAGTCTTATACATGTTCAACACAATTGAGAGCCGATTATCACGTCTGACATATTTCCTGAACTCTGATCACACACCAATAGTGCGGTGATTTTACAACAAAACAACGGAGGTGTCAGGTGTGTCGTGGTGTGGGATAGGAGTGTCCTATTGGAATGCCCATCACTAGAGAGCGCACAGAGAGGGGGAGCAGCGCGCACGAGAGGGGGGCAGCGCGCACGAGAGGGGGGCAGGTAACGTCACGGCTGTTATCATGGGCTGGATCGAGATTAAACTGCCACGGATTCTCCCGAGTGTTCATCGCTTCCTGTTAACGCACATGTAGTCATTCATCTTCATCGGTTCATCTTCATCGGTTCTGATCCCGGTTTATGTGCGACTCCGGTTGGACGGTACCAATGGCGAGAGGCTCCCTCCTCTGGGTTTGATATGGGATATGGGATTGATGTCGGTGAAGACCCCAGGATTTGTTGCATTTATTGCATTAGGTAAGACGGCTGAATTATTGTTTGTTTTAGATAATCTAACAATAAATTGGTAAAAAAATATTGGGCGGATTGCACTTTTTTGTGTTTTTATAGCCGCTGTTTTAACTGTGATTTGTCTGCTTCTGCTTTTGTGATATTCCTTTGAAATGTGTAATATTTTATTAATTTAATTAATTTCAGCTTAATATAGATCTTTGATGCCGTGAGAACTATTTTGTTACCGACAAACCTTTATCGTTTAAAGAGCTTATCAATAACTCATTGTTACTGTGTTCAATGTTGGATTCATTTTACTTTTTGAATTATCTTTGACCAGAAATAGATTTGCCATTTTGTTTTGGTGTGAACAGTATCATACTGTCAGTATGTGATAATATTAGCTTAATTGAAGGCAAATGATATTATCTAGGCTACTCATACCATGGTATTCTTGTCAGTTATATTTTCATTTCATGAATTCATGAAAATCACAGGATCTATCCAATGAATGTGTATATTTGTTTAGCCTACGTAATATCCTACATCTTCCTAATTAATTCCAATGCACTGATTATTTAATTTTGCCATTGAATATTTTCTAATCTTTAACTAAAATAAGTATGAGTTTAAGGGAACCTAAATTCTGCACCACAGTGATCAGGTTCACACACACTAAATACCAGGTTGGGACAATCTGCTGAACAAATCGAACCCACTGACATTTGTAGTTTATTTTTGCATTATCTATCCTACTAGTTTCACACACTGCCACAAAATCTTTATTTGGTTTAGGGCTAGATATTGAAAAGGACATTCTGTGGAGAAAAACAATTATGTTTACAGCCATCGTGGTATATATTTGCATGTGCTTTGGATAGTTGATGTATGGTGCTACTTGATCCAAGACTGTAATATATTATGGACAGATGACCTGACATGTTCTTATGGAGCTCTCTGACACAGAGAGGAATTCATGGTTCAATGATGACACATCTTTCTTTTCCTGAGACAGTGAAGCATCTCCAAAACATCACACTCCCACCCCCATGCGACTGTTGGTATTAGGAGCTGTTACTGAAGGATGTGTCGTTTTGTATTCGCCAGACATGATTAATAACCGGTTTTGGCATTGTCATGGTTGGACCTGAAACCAATCAAATCAACTATTATCTACAGACTCCTGGAAGCGTTTAGTTGCTTAAAGTAGCACGGACTGTTATTAAGTTTATAAGTGCGATCACTTTTTAATTAAAATAAATAAAATCAGTTTAAAAACTGTAGTTTATTGCCCCTTCATATAATGAAATGGGGCAAATTCTTCGATTTCAAGTCCCTGTAATAGTAGAAACACACCTCTGGTGTCCTTGGTTGACATATCACACAAAGGGATGTGAGTTGTCTTTAAAACAGCCGCTATGGCTGTGGCCACACCCTTTGGTGACTTAGGGCTTCAAAATATCCACTGCCTATTTTAACAAATTTAACCAGGGGTTGCTTTTATGAAGGGGCCAATTCAGTAATTATGAGGAAGCGTACAAAGAAACATGTGATTTCAATATGCCTCTTGAAAACTATCCAAATCATGTATGGGCTCTTTCAGAATACCTATACTACCAATTTCCTGATATTGTTCAAATTGTCTATGCTATTAAAGCTATAATTCAAGCCGATACCCCAGACAGTGGCTATTACAGTGGCCTTGTATCCTCGACCCTAACAGATCTATAAGTGGGTTGGATAGAGGAATGAATCTGGGAGAATAGACATGAATTATTCACACAGATAGCCTCTGCTGATTCTATCATTTGACAGTTAAATATAAGTTCTGGTGGCTTTATCATCTTCTAAATCATCTAAAAATCACACGAACAAAAGAGGCCAAATACATGCAGCTTTCATGCAACTATATTGAGAAGATATGTGGAAGAATAGTGTGTTTGGTGTGGAGGGCTGATAGAACTGTTTTTCCTTCATATTAAGTCCAATAGCAACAAAGAAGGAGGGTGACCTACTTGTCTCTTCCTCCAACACTGTTCTTTAAACAGGGAGGTTAACGTACATATAGATAAAGATGCTAAATGAGCCTATCGCTTTTCTATCATGACAAAAAAAACTGTTATATTTGGCCTCGGTAAGTGAAACGCCACGACTGCGAATTATTACTGAGGATTTAAATAATATCCGTCTTTTTAATGTGTGTGCATGTGTGTGTGTTTCAGTGTTCTCTGTCGTGGCAGGAGTATCCTCTGAAGATGTGAAGTGTGTGAATATTTACAGAGACTTCTCTGACTGTGTCTTGGAGCTCGGGGAGAGCATGGACAACTATCAGGAGAATGTTACCAGTGAGATGGGAGTGGAAGCAGTGTGCAGGTGAGAGGGGTATGGGCGTGTGTGTGTGTGTGTGTGTGTGTGTGTGTGTGTGTGTGTGTGTGTGTGTGCGCGCGCGTGTGTGTGCGTGCGTGCACGACACCTTAGCACACTCAATCCAACCATCACTCACACTGTACTTTTTGCAGCGCACTCAGTTCTCATGGGACCCGATTACTATAACAGATATTATGCATTGAACTGTGTCTGTATATTTCTCACCGGGCTACATAAATGATATATTGATATTGGTATTGTATATCAGGATACCCACCACACGCAAAGCACTTCTCAAACATAGATCGAAACCAAAGGCATACGTTCTCGGCATTCAAAAGCACATCATAAAACACAAACACAACACATAACAGGTAATTGTGTGTGTGTGTGTGTGTGTGTATCTTGTTGAAGAACAACAGAAGATAGCTGAAATGAATGGTGCTAAAACACTGAGCCACTATACTGAATAATTCATGACCTCGCTGCAGCAGTAATGGAATTCGAGGCCATCTTGTTTTTGTGTCATTTTTACCCCGTGTATTTCCAGACCTTGGTACAGCATGTTTGTATTTAAAGCTTACACACGTCTGGTATTTTCTGGGTGAAGTATTTCCCTTTTCAGTATCAAATCTATATATAAATGAAGCAGGTTTGAACCTGAAGTACACTAAAATGAAACCAGTAACATTATTGCTGGACTGTAGTGGAAAAATGCAAAATACGAATCAAAATACAAATACGAATACAAAGCAAAAATATTTATCACACACCCGCCGACTGTACATTGCGGTGTGTTGAAGAAGAGCACAAAAGCCTGCCACGTGATGTGAATATAACGCTAGATAGCTTTTACCAAAGGGATCTGTTAAAGCCAGATATGAATTACGTTGTGAGGTATGTGTGGGGAAACGAGATGCTCTTTTGAAAACAACTTTGTGACAACAGCAGATGTATTTAATGTCATGCATTTGATGAAAACGTTCCCTTCGACCCTATGTAGCCACTGGGAGGCTTTCCACACGTGCGCCCTGAACGCTCTGTCCGGCTGCCAGGCGGAGGTAGGCACCATTTGGGAGACTCTGAGAGAAGACTCCCGGAAGATCCGCTTTCAGGGCAGCCTTTTCGACCTGTGCAGCCCCAGCTCAGCCCCGAGCACGCCCACGCCGCTACCCATCCTGCCTCTGCTGCTCCTGGCCGCGCTGGTCCACGGAGGGCCCATCTGGTCCTCCACATAGGCCGATGCAGCTCTCTTCCGCTCTCTCTAACCCCAATGCACTTTCACATTCCCTGGGGTGGCTCGACCACATCCTGGGCCTATATGAAAATAGACGCCATGGATTGGAGAGAGGGAGGGAGGATAATTGAGTGGAGATTAGGTGAGCACACGGAGCCGAATGTTTATGGTGCTGGGTGATCAGAAAGATATATTTATATGGATAGAGGGATGCTTACTTAGGAATCTAGGTTACGCATCAGAGATTTCTATGGCACTTATTAGAGCGTTATGTCGTCAGGGACGTAAACGTTAATGTCGTCAATGTTCGTGTCCGAGGAATTTTATTGGAATTACCAACTAGTTTAGACCTATGATAAAAAGCGAATTGAAAGCAATGGGTTGGTTTTCATTGACAATCAAGTGAATTTGTTATAGACACTTTTGGTGTTGAACCTTCTGAACCCAGCCGAATATGGTTGGAGACGCATGGCTGCTATGATAACACCAAAAAACTTTATTTCCCCCTATTTTTGTTATCTCACCTCAAATACTTTCTTAATCATGTGAGATAGCTCATTCAGCTCATTTCACGAGGAAAATACATCAGTTATTATGACCTGACTTCTGTCGGCCTTTTTCTGTATCGCTATTATTGGTATAGTAAGCAATTTCTCTGGGTCTATTTTCCTGATGTTTTCAAATCTCGTCTCAAATTCAGCAAATTAAATTGGTCTGTGCATTTAGACCAGAGGACTCGCTAATCGAACCATGCCTGTAAGGTTAGGATCATTGTCTTGCTCTTTGTTGACGTCCCTTCTAGTTCAAGTTTAGAGACATTTGTCCTTGATCAGACAAAATGGTTCTGTATCCATGTCTCAATAATTACAGAGTGCACTGTATGACTGTTCTATAATACTCCGGTACTCAGTTTGACTCATTACCGTCCTAGAAACGATTTGATTTGACACCGAATGACCAGACCATGACGATAACAGACATTAGTATTCAACTATGGCCAAACAATTGCTTTGACAGATTAGGATTTACAATCAGAGGTCAAAAACAATTTCAAAATATCAAACCTATTTCTCTAACTTTTGAATAGCTAGTAAATCCACCCAGGAAAGATAATTTTTTAAACATTTATTAGGAATATTGATCTACTGTGTGTTCATTGTACAAGTTAGAACAGTGGTCATATTCTTGTGTGAGGGTCTTCACTCTTCGATTGAATTACTTTGATCAATTAAGGTCACTTGTTGTTTATGAACATTTAAGTCTTAAATAAGAACTTCCCTCATCTGGGAAAACTTTGTACTTTTCCCACCTCTGGTGCTGGGTCAAATAATGAAGGCACAAAAACCGGTCACCTTTTCAAACACAAGGAAAAAAAGTATATTAAAGTAAAAGGCCTCGCTGTGGATGAAGGAGTACATTTAAGTTGGTTTGCCTATTGCCAAATAGTTACTTAAGAAACAGTTGCTGGTTATGTGAGAATAGTACTTTATTTGTCCTCTGCCATTCTATCCATAATACTCATAATGTTTAGTACTTTATGTATCCTCTGCCATTCTATCCATAATGTTTAGTACTTTGTGTCCTCTGCCATTCTATCCATAATACTTGTAATGTTTAGTACTTTATGTATCCTCTGCCATTCTATCCATAATACCCGTAATGTTTAGTACTTTGTGTCCTCTGCCATTCTATCCATAATACTCGTAATGTTTAGTACTTTATGTATCCTCTGCCATTCTATCCATACTACCCGTAATGTTTAGTACTTTATGTATCCTCTGCCATTCTATCCATAATGTTTAGTACTTTGTGTCCTCTGCCATTCTATCCATAATACTCGTAATGTTTAGTACTTTATGTATCCTCTGACATTCTATCCATAATACCCGTAATGTTTAGTACTTTATGTATCCTCTGACATTCTATCCATACACAATTAATGTCAAAGCACATTAAACCTTGATTTTTTGTTGCTCTAATGTCTCAATGATGGCCAATTAGATATGCAATGTAACCAATTTCTAGTTATTTAGCGATGTACTATACTGTAACTTGTAGTTTATATTTAACTGTGCAATGAATGACGCATAACTCCAGTTTGACCCAGACAGAGTATGTCAAAAGGTACACATCCTTTTTCCGTCCACACAGGACAATCTTGTTTCTTTTGTACCCGTTTTAACAGTATCTAGTACCGTTCCCTCTGCATGGTCGGTTGTTTCTACATATCAGGTTTTATATTCAATTTAGACTGTATTCCCCAGAGACATCCGTCCTCACTTAGCATGTTTCTACTGGTTGTCTTCCACACCTAGTGTCTGCCTCTGAATGTGCTCGAAGTCTGCGCATGAAGTGTAAAATATATTTGCAAGTTGTGCCATTCTCAAAACATGAGCAATATTTATGGTAATCACTTGAAGATGAGACTAATTTGCTTTTCTTTGAGATAGGGAGAGAGATGGGCATCAGACAAAAGCATGAGAAAATATATAATGTAACCACCAGTATATTAGGTTTGACTGAAAATGTAACGAATTACCACAGAGCAAAATAAATCAGGAAACACTATTGAATGTAAACTATCAGTGTGTTCTTTGACAGATCCCAACCACAGAAAACAATAACACAAAGCCTGTATTGTATTGCAAAGTAATGCGTTCAAAATAAAATATACAGTTTGTAATCATATCCTGTTTGTGCGTACATCATCACAAAGAGGGAGATCTACGAGTACTACGACGCCACTCGACTCTTCTGAAATTATCAGTGTATACTTCATCGGAGACATCGAGGAGCTATTCTAGACACACAACCATGCTTTTCGTTGTTTCTTCTGCTTTCCCACACGTTTTCACCACAGATTCTGTTTTTAGACTTCCTTGCGGCAAGGTCCAAATAATAATGAGGACTGGATCCAGCATGTAACGGATCAGCCGCTAGTCAGTCGGCCGCGCGCTAGCTCGTTAGCGGACTCCCATCTGTTCCTCCACACCTGGTCACAAAGAGAGCCAAGAGTCGCACGGGGAGAGTCAGGAGGAGCAGCAGGGTTAAGCCCCACCCCCCCTGGTTCTTCCCCAATGGGAGGGCAACATCAATGTGCGGATGTGTGTCGAGGCACTGATCGTGTGGCCTCCTCAATCACTGACATTTCTACAGGCCAGTTGACAACTCCTACAATGAGGCGGCCTATTGGACGGGTGTGTTCTTGGAAAGTTTCCGACAACCATAATTTAGTTCCGCTGGTTTTAATAGTTAGCTGTATGGGTTGAAGAGGAAAACTGCCGGGAAGGTAAATCTTCAGATAAAGGGTTTGTCAGCTGAGAAGATTCCACACAGGAATTCACACAGTCTCTTGACCATAATGTACTTCTTAACGGCCCAGTAGAGTCAGATGTGAGCATCCCAATGTGGTTGATACACACTGGATATTGTTAAGATTATTATAATGCCGTTTTTTTGGTGTAGCCTAATACGGGTAAGAAATCCTATTCGTGGAAGGTCTAAAAACTCTTGCGACTAGACGGCGCCTCAAACAAAATTATTAGTCCCATCACTTGTCTCAATTCAATACAGAATTCCAGGTCAGTCAAATCAAAGCTGATAATATTTAAAGTTCAACTAAAAAAACTAGATGACTGCATAGGGTGTAAAGAGCTCAGCTGTGAGCAGAATGGGGTTAACTTCATTACAATGTCAAGTAATGTGCAGATGTATTAAAACCTAATCATAGGTAATTAAAAAGAAAATATTCAGAGCGAGAATATTGATGAAACGCGAGAAGTCTGGAGTACAGGAAAATTATCAAAATCGAGACTTGCTTTGTTGCTTCCCACCCCAACTCTTATTTTAATTATGACTGAGAACTCGTTCTCATTTCGAGCAAAAACCTGGCAAATATTACAGGTAAATGTGTGACAGAACAAGATGTGCTAAGCTGCAAATAGAATGAAGATACTCCTACTCTTATGGTGAAAATAACATACCTAAACGATTCCACTTCTTCTAAAGTTTTTATATTTCTATATGGTCAACTCATAAAAACACACATCCACACACACACAACTTTAACATGTGTTCTAATTTAAAACATCTCTTGAATCATCATTAATAATTAATCAATGATGATGACTTTGAAACTTACACATTTACTTGCTTATTTCAACAACTTACATAATCTAGGGGCAAATTAAACAGAACATTAGAATTGGTATAATAAAATATCCATAACAACGTTCAACAAAAAAAATCATTATGCACAGGTTCTACTGCTAACCATTTCCTCTTAATGGATTACTCACAGAAATAAATAATGAATTGAAGAAATGCAAATCCAAACATAGGTTGCATAATTATTGTAAAAACTCCCTCACCTTTACATGTCCAAGCAAATCGATTTTAGTCATTGAGCAGGTATATATGGAGGTGGATTAGTATTAGTATCATATCACCAGTACTAGATTTGTACAACAGAAATGCATAATTACATATAAATGTCAATCCCAACATATCAGAGTACAGTACGCCACATTATTGAATAAAATACTTTCTGTACTCTTATACATTCCCTGCAACTCCCCTCGTCATACTGTATTGCTGGACAAATTATAAAACATACAGTAAACCCCTAAATACCTGTATTGCACATTGCAATTACAAATCATCAACTGCCAATCATTGACATCCGCTGTTCAGTAGGACTGCAGTTTCAGTGAACGACCATCTCTTTCACACTGTGTTGCCGTGTACGTTTGATGCGGTCTAATACCCCTTATCCATCTGTGCGAGGAGAAATCTAAAGTTTTAACAGTGAATAACTTGTCCCACGACCAAGCGCACACACGCAAGTAGATTTACGCGTAATTATACCATAGACGGCTGTACCGGCACCACTGAGCACAGCCAGGAACAAACGGAGTGACAGTATCCTGTCAGAACACAGCCGGCGGCTGACAAACCATCTCCAGACAGCCATCTGCTCCCCGCAGAATCACACCATATACGAAACACTATTAAATCAGTCATGCTCATGTCCGGAATGATTAGCGCAGTATGGATGTGCTTGGACCAGTCCTTTAACTCACCCGGAGCAATTAGAGAAGAGCAAATACATATTAGGTGAAATGTTTTTTTTTTTATGCAAAATTGGTCTTTAAATACCTACGCAATATGTTGGTCATTTTAAAATAATTACAATTTATCAGTCGCCCGGCTGACAAGGAAACAACCAAAGCACATGCGTGAAAACCATTTGTTCACATTCACATTCATCATGTCGTAAAACAATGAAAGCGTTATGTTTTTTCTAACACTCAAATGTGCATCAACTTCTGTCAAAGGTTTAATTTAGTGGAAACAAGATGGCATTAACTGTCAGAAAAAAATACAAAATATAAGAGTACACGTTTACAAATAGTTTCAGCAACCAGAACCATTTCGGTTAATTTCCAGGTACCAACTCTGAGCCATATCCGTCTCTAGACAAACCCTTGCATTAGCGTGGCTCGCTGCCCGGGTCCTAACATGTTTAGGCCCAAATGTTCCACATACATACAGAGCGTATTCCCGTCAGTGAACAGTTCAGAAGACGAGCCAGTGTCTCAGAGTGAGGTCAAAGGTTAGACTTGGGTCCACTGTTGACTGGAATCGCCCTGAGCTCAGTCCGCATACACAGATACTCTCCGATCACAGCCATCAGAGCCATGCACGCCGCGTTGACCAGCCACCAGGATAGGGCGGCGGGCAGGTGGGCATTGTAGATCCAACAGCCAACCATGTGGAAGAAATGCACGGTAACTGTGAAGTCCAGGCACTGCTTCCCTCTGCGGATGAAGAACCATAAGCCAAGGGCGCTGACAAAACAGAGAGTTTAAATCAGAACGGATGTAATAAAAACACCTGGGAAAAAAATGATCTAAACCACAACAATTTCAAGTTGTAACTTGAAAACTTGATTGAGCAGACGGTTCTAATTCTTTCTGCTAAAAGAGCAGGAGCCTCAATTAAAAGCCCTGCTGCAGTGTTATATGTGCACCAGAGGCAGGCGTGTAGAACACTGACACATCAGAGGCTGGTGAGTATATAACTGACACATGATAGGCAGGCGTGTAGAACACTGACACATCAGAGGCTGGTGAGTATATAACTGACACATGATAGGCAGGCGTGTAGAACACTGACACATCAGAGGCTGGTGAGTATATAACTGACACATGATAGGCAGGCGTGTAGAACACTGACACATCAGAGGCTGGTGAGTATATAACCGACACATGATAGGCAGGCGTGTAGAACACTGACACATCAGAGGCTGGTGAGTATATAACTGACACATGATAGGCAGGCACGTAGAACAGTGACACAGAGGCTGGGGTATAAATCACTGACACAGGGGCAGGCAGGTAAAACACTGACACACCAAAGACAATGGACAAAGAAAAAAAAGTACTGAGGCGTATCAACTTACCAGGTAAGTGAGTTTAAGATGAATGCCATCAGTGAGAGCCTGCCGTACATTGTTGCAAATCCAAGAACCTGCAAGAGTAGACATTAAGTCAATAAGTCCACTCAACTCAACAAATAAGAAAACGAGGGTCACATTGCACGATGACGTACCTCATAACTGAAGATCTGGTCCAGAGATCTGTTGGTTTGTACCAGACCATCAACTCCAGCAAGCCACAGACCCAGGAAGCTGTAGTAGATGCACTGCATCAGCACAATCTGGGATAGAATAAGGACCGGGTCCCAGATGTAACTTCGGAAATGACTGCCCATTCCAAAGCTTCAGGAGGGGACACGGAGACCCCGAAACAGCTGAAAAAGTACAGGGGTTTCCCTTTTTCGTCGACGTACAGGGAGTTTCAGTGACTTCAAACCTGAAATTATTATTCAGTGAAAACAAAACTTGTAGTGGACAGTGACCATAAAAGATGTAAGGTAGATATCTCTACTGTTGTAACAGTATTTACATCTTCTTTAGCAATTCTGAGTATATATGCCAACAATAATACTTAATGGTTCTCTAACAAATTAAGTTTCAAATAAAATCTTCAGCATAGGTGAACGAAGGACACGTTTGATGCATTTCAATCACAGACCGTACACGTAATATAATAATCATCTTGTTAGCGTGCAGTGGCTAGTCAGTAACAGCTGAGCTACATCTAGTACCACGAATTTACATGAGTAGCTGCTTTACAGTAGCCAACGTAATAGCTAGCTAGCTAGCATTAGCACCGGTGGCTAATAGGTTTATAAAGAAAACACAGCGTATTATACTATGATTTTCCATATTGAGTCTTAGGTAATATAGGACGATTGATACCAGACTTACGATCACTTATGAAACGTTATAAAATAAGTTTACGACGCAATTTATTCACACAAGACACCCTACTCAGTGTGTTTGTTATGCTAGCAAAATGCCTCCTACTGAACTAGCATGACACATAACTCTACCACTGTCGGGTCCTTCTGGTTTTCTGTACTACTTTATCCAGAATTACACCCACCTGATCACAACCAGACTGTGATAAGCAAAAATAAATATAAATAAAAGCCGAAAAAAGTTGTCTCTCCGTATGAATGTTTCAGGGAACTAGACTGCCTCAAAAAATGGCCGCCGTTGTTTTCAACGTTGAGTATCCGTCGTCACAAGTCAGAGATCCACACTATGCAGAGATCCACATCGTTACAATTCCTTGGTCTCGAAACGACGTGTTGCCTGACAACGTCACGACGTCACACGTTTTTATATTCATGTCACGACAACGATGCGCGCGCATCGAGAGGGCAGAATGCAGCGTGGCGTTGACACTCAGGTGGGAAACTCAGTTGGGACACTTTGGGCTATTTTTAATGACCGTGACACTCAATTATAAAACGTGCGTGCAATCAAATTTGATCTTAAATGGGTCGTACGATAATTTTATCGGAATTTAATAATATTATCTGTGTCGTATACTAACGATCAATGTGATTGGCTGGTCAGATGCTCTGACCACAACGCCACCCTACTGGCCCTAAACCTCCTAACATTAAGCTCTCCTCAATTCTATGTAGATGTGCATGTTTTCAATTGTATCTTTAAAAATAGTGTTTATTATCGTACACTAATATAAACGTCGTACTTGAATATGTTAGAGCGTTTTATTCTTTATTCAAACATTCACAAACGTAAAATAGTCATTGTAGTCGTCGGGGGCCCACACTGTCTTCCCACGGGATGCCTGGCAAAGGTACCCGATATTCACGGAGTTCAGACGAGAGGAACCGCAATAGAATAGTTCCTATGACATGCGTTTATTCACAGTGAAATACTTGTAACATTTTTCCAACACACACATGTTGTACACAGACACCGGCACACACTTTAATGTTGTTGCACTAATGGTTGAAAAGTTTGTGGGATGCAGACGTCACCATGGCAATCAATGCGATGAACTCTTGGAAGTCAATCTCCAGGTCTCCATTCTGGTCCAGGTCCGCAAACAGCTCATCCATAATCTCACTCTCTTGGATTTTCTAAAAGGTCCAAAAGGGTGTTATACTAAAATTGTATCCTGCATTTGCAATACAAATGCACCTGCAGTCTTTGTCAGGTTACCGTGCACATCAGTAATCAGCTGTTCACTACAATTATTTATTATTGAATTATGCATTCATACCACTCACAGTGATAAAGAGACTCATCTCAGCGTTGATAAGATCTTTGAGCTCTGCCTTCTTTAGCTTGCATTTGTGGCCTGAGTAGTTATGGAACACTCGGATGATGGAAATCATAGATCTCTCTAGTTCTGATGTGGTTTCCTGCGTTCTCTTAGAAAACACAGAATCACAGACACACACACACACACAATATTAGATGTGGTACATTTGGAACTGTAAGGCTGCTTTTATACCAAATCCTAATATTTTCAACTAATTTGCTCATGGTGTAATAATAGATTGCAAGTGGGCTGTATGGGCATATATGCATATACATGCGTACATGATTCTAATGATGAAATGAAACAAGTTGCACCTATCAAAATGTTCAGACATTTTCTGCTGTAATCTTAAATTAATAAAGATAAACGATTTTATGTAAACATTAAAAGTAGAAATTATTGCATGACATTTCTTACATCATTTAAAATAAATTATTTTCTGTACATTTTGAAATGTGAAAATCTAGCATCTTTATTAAATTTGTCCTTATTTTCTGTTTTTTTATATTTTATAACCCATCTATTCCTACATAACATATACATTTCTAGCCATTCACTGTACACTAGTATTGTGTTTATCCCCATCTCTCCAATTTCCAGTATTTTTTACCAGTATTTCTAGTTATCGTTTCCTTCAGCAATACAGCCCTCTATTGGTGGTTGTTTTGCAGTAATATTTCGAGACCTTGTTGCAAACAGTCTGTGATATGAGGTTTAAAAATAAGAGCTGTTTTCTACACTGTAAGGGGTTGGTTTACAGTGCAGCCATTTACATTTTCCTAAGTAGTTTTAAACCAAATTCAAACAATATTGTTTAAATGCGAAAGTGTGCTGTCATAAAAACGACATTAATTTAATAATAATAATTATCATAACACTAGCCATTTACATTTTCCTAAGTAGTTTTAAACCAAATTCAAACAATATTGCTTAAATGCCAAAATGTGCTGTCATAAAAACGACATTCATTTAAAAATAATAATTATCATAACACTTGGTTGAGAGTTTCAAATGTAGACAATTTGTTAATTTGCCTATTTAGATTATCCAACCCGTAACCAAATAAAATCTGTGAAGAAGCTGTTTTTTTAATCAGACACAAATATGCGATTTAAAAATCAAATCAAAAACTGCATGGAGACATGAGACCAGAAAAATGCAAAATGCAGTGTGTGACAGTACAGCACTAATAATATTTTCTTTCTAAAAACCCACACATACAGTCCACGCATATTTTCCCATTACTTAAATGTCTGGATGAATAGATGATTGATTATATTACCTGCATTTAAAGACCAAACCCAAACTTCTTTACGCTGTATTGTTTGTCTTGGCAGGCCGGTCTAAGACCGGGACACTCCTTATTGCTGTCACAAATGACGTTCTAACCCCTTTATAGGGGCATAGGGACATGGTGTACTCTGCTGCCCCCTAGTGATGGAAACGGCTAAAGTGTTTCGATCAACCACGTGACAGCTTTCAGTTATCAAGACATTGACCCCGTCCCAACTGGCCCCCGATTCTATTATAGTGCACTGCATATGGGCCTTTGCTAAAAGTATGCAGTAGGGTACCATTGGGGACTCGGATAGGCTCCATTTAGGCCTTTGTCTCAAACAGCAGTGGTTGATGTACTTATCTTAATGGAGGCTTCTTGTGGTATTAGAAAGGAAATTATGGAGACACTAAAACCAAATTCCTCTTCCTTTGTCACTAATTGGGGTTCTCTTACTCTTGTATTTATACTAAATGATAAAACCACACCGCTTTGTATAGATTACTGTTCTGCAAAAGCACTTTGTGACAAGTGTCATTGGAAAAAGGGCGTCATAAAATAAATGTGATTTTTTTTTTAATTGTTGCTTTCACATGAGTGGTTAAAAGCTATCAGGAAGGAGTTACCTCTGTGGAACTGGTTGGGCTTGGAGGACCAAGAATAATGGTAAAATCACCTCTTGTAAAATGTCTGACTCATTTGAATATATCTTTGGAATATTTTACAGGCACAGGCGAAGTCTAGTGTAGGTCTAGAAACGTGAAATGCAAAATGGCACCAGATATGTCAAATTGAACACTATGGAACTCCAGATTGTGGCTATGGTGTCTGTTGACCAGGCATTCAAAGACATGATAATAGACTGATGAGCCAAAACATTATGACCTCCTCCATCATATTCCTACATCATCACCACCAACTCTCCATCGTATTCCCACGTCAACACCACCAACTCTTCATCATATTCCCACATCTACACCACCAACTCTCCATCGTATTCCTACATCAACACCACCAACTCTCCATCGTATTCCCACGTCAACACCACCAACTCTCCATCGTATTCCCACGTCAACACCACCAACTCTTCATCATATTCCCACGTCAACACCACCAACTCTTCATCATATTCCCACATCAACACCACCTACTCTTCATCATATTCCCACATCAACACCACCTACTCTTCATCATATTCCCACGTCAACACCACCAACTCTCCATCCACATCAACACCACCAACTCTTCATCATATTCCCACATCAACACCACCTACTCTTCATCATATTCCCACATCAACACCACCAACTCTTCATCATATTCCTACATCAACACCACCAACTCTTCATCATATTCCTACGTCAACACCACCAACTCTTCATCATATTCCCACGTCAACACCACCAACTTTCCATCGTATTCCCACTTCAACACCACCAACTCTCAATCATATTCCCACGTCAACACCACCAACTCTTCATCATGTTCCCACGTCAACACCACCGAACAATGTGTTCAGTGTTACAGAGTGAATTATCCCCCTGAGTGAGGCCACTGCCAACAGTAAATAGCTGTGGCGTGAACATTAATTACGCTAACTGATTGTTTGCTTACCATCTAACCTATCCAGACTGTGACACGTGCCTTTGTTAGGAGATGATCAAGTGTACTTGCTTCACATGGCCCAGGTGAAGCAGGTCATAATGTTATGGCTCGTCGGTGCATAATCATAATACATTTCAAACTCCTCCCACGCCCGCGGAATCGGAAACCCCCTTCTCGAGTCAGCCGATGATCACCTGCGCTTCCGATAGTCAACATTAATTCGCAAGAGTGTTATCACAACCGGAACGGGCAACTAATTGACTTCCGTTATGTTATCTCGGTACTAACCTAGACGCGCACACTCACGCCCATTGAGAAAAAGCCCACACCGCAGTGACACACGGGAAACATTTGCATTTCGCATCGAAAAGGGCCAGCTCATCGGACAAGGGCGAAAGAAGAAAATTCTGCCTAATATAAATCAGCCGGAAACGGTAGGAATAAAACAGACTATTATAATTTCAGATGTTACGTACAGGATAGTATGCACCTAATGGTGGTACGTTTTGATTTCTAGATCCGCTCCATGTTGGGCACGTCCCTTTTATTTCTTGTTATAACCTATATATTTATACAGAATGATTAATACTGTCGCGGTATGCTGCCAAAAACCGACACGAATGTATTTGTTTCCCTCATTTTTCCCTCATGCTTGATGTTTTAAATGTTGAGTGACTGCCATTGGCCAAATCTACAGGGCAACACTTACAATTCCTTTCAAAATAAGAGTTTAGCCTCGCAAACAGGAGTGCTGTGGTCCGGAGAACCATGTCTCGAACGTTTGCATGACAGAATTGAACAATTTGGTTGAAAACATATATGAAACACTAAGTTAAAACATTAACTCCAGGTGTCTTCTGGTCTGTTATACTTTTTATGCTCGCAATACAGTAAACAACGTACATATGGCCCTCTCACAAGAGGGGAATGGCAGATCTTCTACGGCTTTACCTTGCGTCTCTAATGTGACCTACACACCTCCAGGGACACTGAGGTAGGCATCAAAGATTGAGGCCGACCCCTCCCACTGACTTTTCAGAAATTTCCCCTCTGGAAGAAGACAGGGGTCAAGACCAAAACCTCTCACCCCAAGAACAGTTCCTTCCCCACAGCAATAAGTCTCAGGAACATGCCCCTTGAATCAAACTGTTTTACAGCCTGCTTCCCACATTCACATTCTGTGAACTGTAACTACACCTTTGAACAGCCAGAAGAGGACTGGTCACCCCTTGGAGCCTGGTTCCTCTCTAGGTTTCTTCCGAAATTTGACCTTCAGGGAGTTTTTCCTAACTGCCGTGTATCAACTTGTTTATCTTGTTCAACTTGTCGATGTGTGCTCTGTCGGATTCAGGCTGAGTGATTGTAAGAGCACTTTGTGACAACTTTGTTGTAAAAAGGGGTTTATAAAGCTAGACATTTGCCCCATCCATATTTACATATAACACATTCTAGTTATTTATTGCTTTCTATTGTTTGTTGTCTTTCTCTGAGTATTAAGTGCGGCAAATACCTTTTAATCTAATCGTCATATAATCGAAAACAAAAGAACAGTAACGTTCTCACCACGTCAGTACATGTTATTGGGCTAATCACTGTGTCGGTGTAACTTCAAACAACGTGCCTGAATCCCACTCATCCTGTCGGCAGATTTGACTTTTAGAAGGTAACCGAAGTGCATGTTTTTGCCGTCTGTACCCAATATGAATGCACAAATAAAAAATGGCATAGTAGGATAGCATTGTGTTATCAATGCTATTATTACATTAAGGTCATGATTTCCATTTAGTCATGTACAAATGCCCTGGTTTCATTATGTAGGAGGCTATAATTAGCTATGACAGGCCACACGCACACATACACACACGCACTGTCTAAATACTTTATTCAGATCCAAGTTGACATTTAAAGAACAGCCCAAACATGCTTGGTCTACTCTAAGTATGTATAGATGCTCAAATGCACAAACAGCAGCTCCTTCACCAACCAGTTAGGCTGCCCAGCTCCGATGAATAAGTTGAAGACGTTATTTATTTATTTTTTTGCTGCAATTGTATTTCTATGTATTACGAAGGCCTATTTCAGCTGTTGTTACATTAGTTACTGTCGTTTGCATGTATCCAGTGTTATCCAATGCTGTGTCTATGTTTCTGATGTTCAATTATGTTTTTCAACAATATTTCATAAAATATGTTAGGCTGATTTGAAGTTCATATTAGACCAATGTAGTCCCTGGTCACATGGAATCTGATCCGCACAGTCCGAAGCATCGAGTTTCGTGTGCTGCCTTTTTAGGGTAGTCTTGAACTCCCTGATTCTTTGGAGGAGTAACGATAAATGTACGAATGAATCATCTACTCATAATGCCTGATTTATGCCTAAATCTAAACTGATTTCTATTCAATAACCACCTCAGCCAAACACCGGTTTAAAGCTCCTCTTATGTCCATTTCCTTGGTTTTAGCTGTGCTTGTTATGATTTTGATGCTCCAGTAACACACACGCCTTATCAGTGTGAACTCCTTCACCTTTAATTTCAGTTAGTCGCTCTCTTCATCGCTTCCCTACATAGTGATATTTTCAAGATGTTTGTCCCGATTTTGGGCTCTTCCTTTTTGACGGGCCAGGAGAAAATGCTGCAACCTCTTAGGAATTCCTTTTTTTTTAACCGCTCTCTTACAGAAGTGCTCAAATCTAAGCTGTTACATAATCAAAGGGCCCAATTTCTCTCCCTCCCTCCAGCCAGTGTCAAGTATGGCTGATCTGCTCATGCTGCTGCTGCGCGTGGCAGAGAAGGCGGCCAACGTAGCCCGCGTGTGCCGTCAGGAAGCCCTGCTCTTTCAGCTGCTGGTCCAGGAGAAGACCGGGCTGGACAAGAACAAGAAGTTCGTCAAGGACTTCAAGACCCTGGCTGATGTGGTGATTCAAGAGATGATCCGCCATGACGTCGGTGCTCAGGTACTGGAAATGGAACCGCTAATGTCAGGATAAGGGTCGGCTATTGTCTGAAATGCGAGACAAACCTCTGAAGAACTCGTGGCACATTCATCTGTGGTATGATCAAGTGTTCTGGGTTTCTAATCCCCTGCTGGTTTCATCCTGTTTCTCCCCAGTTCCCTGAAATGATTGACCATATACACGGAGAGGAATCTAACAAGTTTGAGAATGGACTAGGTTAGTAGAAAATCGCAAACCGTTACTGTGAAACGTATATGGAAGTGTTTTTGGTTCGGGGCAATTTTGTGGTTTTGACTGTCAACTCCAGTACTGGTTTTAGGAAAGAATGACTGTTGGCTTTACATTGAGGGTTTCTAAATCCATTTTGGGTGAACTGTCGAGCAATCGGCGTGTTATTCCCGTTCAGAGCTGACTGGCTGGAGTGTTTCCATGGTGAATTCCGTGACGTGTTTGTTTACTGTTTGCCCTGTAGAATTTCAAATCTAAGATGCTATGGTGGAGTGTGTAGTGCCTAAAAAACAAACGTTTGGACAGGTTTGACCTTGCTTGTTGATTCACAGCTACTTTAATATGTCCCCCATAGCATCACATTGTTCACACAACATAATAAGTCTTCAACCGCGTGTTTGACTTTCCATGTGTTTTGGTTGTGTGTGTATTTTTTCCACGTGTGCCAGGGGAGAGTGTGATTGTGACAGTGTGCGGGACAGAGGAGGAGACCGCATCTTTACTGGCCACTGTGCTGGACGGGGATCTGATTGCGGCGGCTCTTCTGGCACGTGCCATCCACCAGGATGCCACGCACATACTCACAGGCACAGACACGGTCCCGGGCGACCTCCACATACCCCTCCGCCCGTCTGAACTGGGCATCTGGATCGACCCTATCGGTAACACCTGACCTGGTTAAAAGGGCAGCGGTAGTCAGTCTGACCACTCTGGCTGAATATGGTCATTGTTGCATTGATAATAATCAGAAACATTAACTCTAGTGTAAACATTTAGTGTATAAATAGCAATTTATGGTCATAAAGTCTGTATTTATACCAAATGGAGATATGAAAGAGTAATCTCTCACTTGTTTATTAAATAGTGACTGACCACTTCATTTTTTTGCATGTTTTCCTGTTGATTGCTAAGAGTGATTTCTGTGTTTCAACTATTTTCCCCGCATTTTTTATAGTTTTTTTCCCTGAGAGCGAACACGTATAGGAAGTCCGTAATGCTTTAAAAAAAGTTAATGATGTCTGTCATTTTTTATTTGCTTTCTTAACTGCTCTAATTCTGAAAATTAAATTTGAGCTGCGTGGAGGTCCAGATTCAGATTGTCATCTGTTCTTCATTAGATTTTAGTCTTAAGTTATTAGAGCAATTTCCATCCCCTTGGTTTGCCTGAACAGTAGTTACCCATTCACTACTGTACATTTTACTATCTACCTTTTTTACTGGTGTAAGAATGTCCTATCATAAAAGGTTGTCTACATTAAAAATAAATATGCCCCCCTTGCCTCAAATGAATACTCCAAAGATGTAGCTCCCTAATATGCGAGGCATATGTTAACAGTTTCTGTGTGTTTGGTTGTCCTTCAGATGCCACGAGCCAGTACATTGAGGGACGTGAACAGGGTGCGGAGGAGGGCCATCTTTGTCCTTCAGGTCTTCAGTGTGCCCTGGTCCTGATTGGGGTATACCTGCGTGCCACCGGGGAACCCGTCATGGGTGTCATCAACCAGCCTTTCTGTCAGAAACACCAAACCGGGTAAGACTCAATAACCAGAACAGCCTTGACAACTAACAGTTAGGTTCATGGACATCTCAGATCAGTCAGTTCGACGGACACTTTCTTTCGATGTCATAACCGAAGAAGCAGATTTCAACTAAGATTTTAAATCGATAACGTTTCAAATGGAATGAAATTAAATGAAACGAGCAAAACATATCCAGCACTGCTCCCGCAAGTATGCTGATTTGTTTTTGTAACGGCATTTGTTTTATGCCATGTGCCTTTTGTGTCGTAGCTGGAAGGGGAAGCATTTCTGGGGTGTGTCATGGGAAGGCTTCGGCGCCTGCTCCGTGCCGCGACCTAAAGCCAGACCGGCGGAGACGCCGGGACTGTCGGTGGTGTTGAGCTCCAGCGAGAAGCAGGCGGTGAAAGAGGCTTTGGCCCCACTGTGCGGGCCAGACAGGCTGATGTACGCCTCTGGGGCCGGATACAAGATCCTGTGCGTGATCCTGGGCCTTGCCGACGTCTACGTCCTCTCCGAGGGCAGCACCTTCAAGTGGGACTCCTGTGGTCCCCATGCGCTGCTTCGTGCCCTGGGCGGGGGGATGGTGGACCTTAAAAAGTGCCTCAGCGCCTCAGGCGACCGCGTGGGCAGGCGGCATGGCCAGGAAGAACTGACCTACCATCAACCCCATACGGAGAGCTCTGGGGCAGACCGCTGGGCCAACCAGGGTGGTCTGGTGGCATACTTAGACTGTCAAACCCTCAGTACTGTCATTAAAGAACTGAAGGGCAAGTTTTGAAGGAAGGTGCCATGACACGCCGGAGTAGAGGTGTCCTAACTTAATTTGTCTTTTCTCATACAGGCGCCAGTGTTTAATGTTCACGTTATTCTTTTGGAAGCTAGATATGCAAATGTAAATATTTAAGGAACGCAAACGCGGCATTGAACTGTAACTGTGGTGGATGGTGCATTATAGATGCATTATAGGTGCATTATAGATGCTTCGTAGTAACTAAAGTTACTGGTTTTCTAACTGACATAATGTGTGGTTGATGGCAAACAAAACGAAAGACGTGCAGGAGAGTTCTATTTTTGTAAGTATTTAACGTTTTCCAAAGCGACAGAATCAAGATTGCAGATATGCACCGGAAAACAAGCGACAGTCAGTGAACAGTAGCAAACGCTGCGCATCTGAAACAACATGTTTTTTTGTCCGTCACGTAACAATGTGACATGCGCTTTTGATTTGTTAAGGATCTCTGGTGGACCTATCAGAATATCTTGTGCTGAACATGTTTTTGATGATGAGATATCAGCGAAGGGTCTTTTCCTTTCATCATACACCTGCTAATAGGACAAAATTATGGAGCATCACCAAAATCCCTGTGCTGATCACATCCAGCTCTAGCAGTTCACCAAACCGCTCTCATCAACTGCCTTCAAGACACCATTCATCTCCTTTAGATTTAAACGGCAACAAGACAGTGGACATTTGCACCAAATTCGACTATTTCCAAACAGGCACAACCTCGACCTCACCAAAAATAGGGCCAGTTACCTCAGTAAATCCCAGACACCCCCACTACATCTCCAGGCTCTGGTCCTCACGGACACAGCACTGAAACCCTAGTCCAGGCCTTCAGCACTTCAGCATTACTCATGATCTCCAAATCACCGTATCACGCCAGTCCTCTGCAATACTGTATTATATGACACTCTTATGACACATCTGTCAGTCCATCAGGAACATCTCATCTCTACCTCATCATTCCGATCATCTCCAACATGGGCGCACGGGCCAAACATTTTTAAATACCTTTTCCAGGAAGCTAACGATCTTCAGTTAGCATACCTTCCATATCATCTGTGCCCTGTTGTTATCAATAGGTAGTCCTCGCAACACAAATACATCAATTTTCCAACGTTACCCTAAACACGGTCCGTATCCTCGCCCCCGGTTTATTTTTGCTATGCTTTTTAATGTTAGATTTTAATTTGCACTGTTGATTGATGCACTTGATTTATGTAGGCCTTTGTTTAATATTGGATATTGTTGGGTGTCATGTCTGTCTGAAAAAATAAAGTGGATTGGCTACCTCCTGACTGACACGGTGTGTGTGTGTGTCTTACAGAAGACTGTTGACACAAAAAATCTGATATTTTTACGTTACATTTCAATGTTTTTCGGACTTAAGGATATCTGCAGTTTTGTATGAATTCATTAGATTTTTGAGATCATACTTATGAAGCTGCTGTGCGTTTGTTTGTCTGACTGTGACGCTAAGTTTTATACTTGCCCTGACTAAGTCTTTAAATCTGCTGGCTTCTGCAAATCAGACAAGCCCTTTTATGGAAGAGAGGAGGTGTTCACTTTGCTTTTCTTAGTTCAAGCAGTATAAATTAGGACTAGCAAGGTGACGGGATGGAAAAAGCCAGGAGTACAGTGCAATAATGAATATCCATCCGTTTTATTTTTGGGTTTACTGTAAATGAGGGATTAAACCTCTAAACAGGGGGCACAGTCACCCAACACTGCCAAGTTGTCTAGTGAATCTCTGGATATGGCTTTTGTTGAACGGAGTGGATTTAACAGTGAGTCATGAGGTTTACCCTCCCCCATTTATGGATTCAGAAGGTGTTATGGGATAGGTTTGCTCAATCTGTGCCGTAGGTGTGGCCTGGACATTGGTTTCGATTATTTTCCACTGTTATTAACTGAGCTGCACATTTTTATTGACCCACCCAGAAATTGGCATGCTATCATTGCCGAGGACCAGTGCCGGCTCTATCCTTTTGGGGGCCCTGAGCAGACCTAAATACGGGGCCCCCAATAGCAGCGAGGGTACCTAGGCGACCACGTATGTTGGTTATGCCTAGAACTGCCATGGCCCATTCCCAAATCGACCGATTAACCCTTACACCCTATTCACTTGAGATCTGAAAGGATTTGGTGTAAGTACGGATGATGATGATTCTTACACCTAGCCGATCAGAGGAATGACGAAGCTATTACCGGATTGCTTACACACATCAAACCCTCTCAGACATGCCTACAGGGTGTCGGGCTTAAGAGTCCATTTGGGATTGGGCCTAAATGTTGGGTAACTGATGGTCTTCCTTCAGGAAAGCCGCCAGCCACCACTAATGACGGGCGATTTGGGTTGTACCCGCAGTAATGACCAAAACTGCCATCACCAGGTGCCCTTGTTTTTACATCACTGATTTATCCAGCGTTCATCGGTCATAAAAACTTTTAACCTGTTAACTGAATTTAAACCACATAACTTGCAGAACAAACATCGAAAGTTCATGTATCCGTCTGTAGGAAATCAACTTTACTATGAAAACCGGAAAAAAAGCAAAATCAACTGAACAGTGACGTTTCACAATTGTAAACTCTTGTCAGCCAAACACCACATTTTTACTCAGTCCAAAAAACAAATGGAAAAAATGAGTGCCCCTGATGATTGTCAATTATTCTGCAATGAAAGTTTTGCATAATATATACCGCTTAAAAATATCAATAGAAAAATCCTCTGGGCTGTTGGCTTTCCTCCCACAGCCAGGACCGTCCGTTGACCAGCCACTTTTGACCGCTACTTAAGCCATACATTCTAAATCAACATGGGCATCGAAGACATCATTGACAGCATTGATAATTCAAACTAAAATACTAAAATAATACTCCATAATGCCTTCATTAAAAAAAATAAGAAAGTAGTGGGCAATTGCATTGAATGTGTCTCAGAGTAAAACTACAGATCTTTTTTTAACCTTAATAAATAAGCTTACGTGGACGCGTCCACATCGTTGATTAGCACCTCCCGTAACGAAACCCCGGATACAATAGAACATCTGAGTGTTTGTGCCCATGTGCGTCTCCTTCGTGGGAACATAGACAGCCCTGTGGTTTAGAAAAGGAACTAGACCAAATTTCACCACATTTATTTCCAATACTGTATCTCCACAGAGAAAAATATATATATAATGATTTGCCATGAGTACAGACAGATTAGGTTGTTCGATATCTGAATGTTGCAGAGTGTGTTCTTCAAAATGAAAGTATACTGAGGTGTGGACAAAAGAAGGCAGTGGTAGCTTTTCTATTTGTGGTAGTAAAATTGTTGGTCTTGACATTAAGGTTCCCCGACGACCCTTTAAACGTTTGGTAAATATGTCAAAAAGCAGTAGTCGCTGATAACTTATCCTTTACGCTGCTAAAGTCATTGTGGTCGCGATGTCACCGATCTAAAATGTCCGAATGCAAACAACACCACCAATGTTTAGGTACCGGAGGCCACAAAGTCCTTAACATTTATTGTAGTTTAATTGATTTAAATGTGAACCTGCTTCTGTGCTGCTCCTTCAAAGTGCTTCTATGTGGAATTCAAAACGAGATTAAATTCACACAGTATTTACTGTATTTATTATACACACAGTATTTACTGTATTTATTATTCACATTTACTGCCAATAGACTAGAGTTGATGGGAGGAAGCCTACTCATCAATGCAGGTGGAAAAACCTTCCCGCAAACCATCCAATATAAATGTACAAGTTACAAATGTCAAAACTATGCAAACCGTCAATATAACTTCATCTAAGGCAATAAAAATAGCCGAACGTAGTTGCTGAATGATAACCTAGCCTTATAAAACCGTATAAAGAAGGCAACGCGCAGAAGGACAGGTGTGTGTGAGAGCACTAAGGTCCGGGCAGACCCACTCTGACCCACTCAAACTCACACAAATCTGCACCTCGACTTGCGTGATAACATAACTTAATATCCCACTAATTATCACAAAATATGTGTTTAATCCAACGGAATAAAGATTACCCGAGAATCCAAACTCCTAACCCATGTCCTCGGGATTTTAATTGTACTATTTCTACAACACACATTGTTGGGTTGGGACCGGGACCACAACTTGAACATTGAAAAACGTATGTCATTGGCTTCGATGATCTAATTGGTTAAATATATACGAGCCAATCGCTGACGACCTAACCCCTTAATGTCACCACAAACAACTTCAACAGCTGCAGTCTCAGACTGAAATATCCGATAAACAACAGAATTTAGCTCGGGCCATTGGGCAAATTCAATTATGTGCAGGAGAAGTAAACCACCCCCCCCTAAAAAAAGTTTGCGCATTATCAGAAATAAACATGTCTAGACATATTTCACAAAAGAAAAGGACAAAGAAAACATAAATTGAGCGCGGGGAAACCTTGAAGAACCCAAAAACACTTAAACGCTGACAGACAGTTCCTTCATCTTCTACATGGTCCAGTCTCTTATCTTTGGCTCCTGGCCTCCTGGTTGCGTATGATCCGTGTGGCACCCCCGACCCGTGTGAACCCCGACTTGTGTGAGTTCCGTGTGGGTTCCGTGTGATCCTTCGACTCATGTACAGTAAGGGAACGTCTGGGTTCGCCGACAAACGAGTAAGCGAGACAGACATGGCCCTGTGTCTGGTGTCTCTGTCTTGCTACGGGGACGTGTCACAACACGAGTCGCTCTCTCACCTCTGGAAGGGCTTGCGGACCTTCTTCCTCCGGCGGGCGGGCGGTTTGCCTCCGCTCTCTGCCCACGTCTCGCTTGGCTCCGGCCTGTGCCCTCCCGGGGGCATGAAAAAGCCAGTCTGAGAGGGAGGAGGGGTGAAAGGTCCACTGGGTCCGGGTCCAGCGCCAGCGGGGTGGTGAGGGGGCGTTCCTGAGGCGAAGAAACCCCCATTGGCAGCCATGTCGGGAGGCGGTCCCCCCTGGAAGATGCGGTTGAAAAAGTCCTGTAGGTCCGCAGGGTGGGTCGGGCCTGGAGAAGGGTGCTCTGGGCCTGGAGACGTCCTGGAGATAATGTGAGGAGAGCAACATGTATATAGTCATTAGATCCGTGTTAAATTCACAGGACAAACAAACGTGATGTTTGGCAAGTGTATCTGGTTCTATATCAAAAATGTAACACACCGATTTTCATTTTTCCAAAGCTGGGCGATATAGACATAAGTCTGCAGTGCAAAGAATGGTCTGAATTGAAACCAGAACTAAGATTGACCTCTATGACCGGAACGCCAAGTGACACCTCCGGAGGAAACCAGGCCCATCGGTATGTATTGGCTCATCACCGAGCCAATACAGACTCACACAGCCAGGACAGCACCAGAGCGGATTTAGGACAAGTCTGCGATTGTCACATTTGCAAAAACACAAACAACTCCTTTTTGCTTTGTCATGACTAAGAATTGTATGTATATTAATGAAGCAAAAAAAATCTTTTTTATCCCATGCACCATAAGGCTGTAACAAAAAGTGGTAAAAATAACTAAAAGGTGGTTGAGGAGGGCAGTGTAACCAGGCAACACAGTCCAGGCTTCGGGGTTCAGTAACTGAATTTGGTAGCCCCATCTAGCTCTAACCAGCTCAGGTGATGGTGAGCTCAAATAAATGACCCAAATGTTCGCCAATGAAAACCACTCTTACTGAGGCATTCTACTGATTTGACTTAGTAATCATGCACATATAAAACAACGTATTACACATTCAGCCCAAAATAGACTGCATATCTGACTGCATATCTGGCTGCATATCTGACCCCATATCTGGCTGCATATCTGGCTGCATATCTGACTGCATATCAATGCGATTCCTTCTAGTAACGAAGGCTTCCAGACAAAACGTCTCGGTTGAGCAAGCAGCAGCGTCATGAGAACCTGAGGGGCATCGGATGTTCTTCAGAAGAATTTATTTATTCACATTTATTCTCCACTGGGAGTTGGTGCAATTAAGCAGCGCCTTAATCAGGTATTGGATGTGATACATTTGGAGAGAAAAATTGGGTGAAAGGACGACAGCTACGCACACTTTGATATTCAAGGGAATTGGATTGGTTAGCAAACCACAACTATAGAAAAGGTTGTTATAAACCGTTAACAGACCCTACAAATATGTATACACTCTCGTGTGTGTGTGTGTGTGTCGTCAGTGTTGTTATATAGGATTCTGGGAAAGCATTCTAATTTACTAGAAGACCGTTATCACTTTAGCTTAACCGCTAAAAGCAACACAAAGATATAGGACAACAAGCACACACTGCTCCAGCCCGTACCGACGAGGAACTCTTATATCTGTGTGAAGTAGTCAAATGATGCAACGTCAGGAGGAAAGAGAGATTACCGGACGTACCTGTGGCGCTGACCGGTGCTGCCGTTGTTCTTGGAGCCAAATGAGATGTGGTAGGGTACACGGTGCGTGTCTGGAGATATGCCGATCCTCTGACAGCCGGCCCACTCTGAAAGGCCAGAGTGGTGCAGGTCACTCAAAAGTAATACACCTTGACTACGACAGCTGCTGCAGGGCAACATAGTCTGTGTATTTAACGGGGACTTGTTTTTAAGTGGGTTTTAGTTGACCAATTAAACTAAATGGAAAAAAATATGAACGTGCAGAGCATTGTTTGATATTAACTGGATTCCAGTGCATGACTGCATAGTGACTGAACCACGGATGACCTGCGTCGTAACTAACTATTATTGTAGATCCGGTTCTAGTTCAGATGCTCTGGAACATGCCAGTGGTCAAGTACCTGTGATGTCGTAGACCTTGGCATCCATGCAGGCAAAGTAGGTGATACGTAAGCCCAGCATGCTGGACTCGGCCCAGAGATCTCCTTCCTCGGCACTGTGGCGTCGGTTACACTCAGCACAGAACCGAGCCGCTGTGGGCTCCCGGTCCATTTCAAATCTCCTGGACGCACAAGTCGGGGAGGAAGTTGCTAGAATTAAATGTCCTGTGTGTCTTGTAACTTATTATTTGTAGGAGGCAAAAACATCCTGGAGACCGAGAGTGAAGTCTAATGTTATGACATTAGACTTCACTCTAGACTTCACTCTCTACAGAGACAGTAGAAGATGAATTTATGGAATGAACAGCTGACCATTATGATGTGAAGGAAAAATCGTAAATTATTGAGGGACACCAAAGCTACAAGTTACACAAATCCAAATGTTTCCAATTCTTAAAAAAAAAAAAACAATGGCCAAAATATATATTGCTTTGCTCCTGGAAGTCACGCATGGAGGCGTGTGTAAAGATAGACGAGGGACGTTTGTTCTCTGAATTATGCCAAATACTGAAGGAGTGACAAGTCATTTGTGATATTAGTACCGGTAGTTCACTAGAGATCGGTTAACTGACAGGTCAGATGATTAGTCAGTCGGGGTGACGTACCTGTGCTTGCCCTCACACTTGGTGCACATCATGGTGTTCATAGCTTCCTTCAGGTCGTCTTGCAGTTTGGTGAGAAACTCGTTCATCGACTTGGAGAGTTCGGTCGCAGCCATGCGTTTCCTGAGGGAGAAGGCTTTGGTTTTACAACGGTCTTGCATATAGACCGCCGCCGTACATCATTTCTCTGTTGACGTACAGTACAATGCGACCTGTTAAAACTATGTCGACCGTGGCTTAAATGTGTGTGTTTAGGGCCGGTCAGAAAGATGTTAGGGGATCATGTCGTAAAAAAATCTGTTTGTTTTGACCACGACTTGGTTATGCAGGGTTCCGACGTAAAACATTTGACATCTACATGACAGCCCCCACGCAAATAAAAGAAAAAAACGGTTTCAAATGTTGTGCATTAGATTTAAGTAACATCCCAGTTGCCTGAGTAGATATTAGATATTAGACATTACTTACAGCTCGTACTCCCTACGTGTTTCTGGGTTACTGACGATGTCCCAAGCAGCCCGTAGCACCTTAAAGGCCTCTCCAGCGCGGGGGTGCTTGTTCTTGTCTGGATGGACCTGACACAGGAAATGATTCCGATTACATTCCATACTGTGGATATGAAACAATAAAAGGTGCTTGCAGCCATGCACAGCTAAGCGTGAAACTGCTTGTTCCCTTACAATCACCACATACATCTGTGTCATTCTCCTGTGCGGCTCAATTAGAACATCAAGGGGCATTTCAGGCCAAAAGATTTTAATCCCACTGGGGCCATCCATAAATACAATATATACATACATGACTTAGCGGCCTTGGGATAACAGAATCCCCCCCTAAATGGCACTTTTGTACCTGAATTCACAAGGCTTCATTCCCATGCCATTGCATCTAAACACTCACCTGGACAGCCAGCTGTCTGTATGCCCGTTTCAGCTCTGCTTCGGTCGCGTGGGCCTCCACCCCGAGCACCGTGAAAGGGTCCACCTCCTCCTCTGGGACTTGCGCCAGTGCCAGCAGCCTCTCCAGCTCATGTCCCGGCTGGTACCTGCCTGCCTCACCAGGGGACTCCGGAAAGAAGGAGGCCCCTTGGCTGGGGGTGCCTCTCCTCTTCCTCCTGAAACAGCTGCTGACCCGTTCCACGAGCAAGGCCACGCTGATGCAGAACCGCGACTCCTTCATGGATGTCCACCACCGCTGCCCTCTCTCCCCGCTCAGCCGCGCCATGGTGAACCGTGCCCAATGGAACCCCAGAAACAGCACGGCACAGACGACGCCGAAGCAGGTCAAGGTGGCCTGCCGGACCCACTTTGCCATGCGGACAACCTTATCCACCAGGACCGTCCCGGCACACCGCGCCCTCTCTCGAACGCGCCGAGCGTCGGCCTTCATCCCGGGTACATCTGTGACCTTGTCGAGCAGCCGAGAGCCCAGGTCATAAAGGGCCACGCCGCCGGCCTCCACGGCCACGCCGCAGCGGTGGGTCACGCTAACGATGAGCTCCACCACCATGTGGATGCAGGAGAGGCACCACGGGCTCAGCCGTCCCGACAGGAGTTCCCTGAAGGCCAAGGCTAGCTGTGTGCCTGTCTGCCGCCGGCCCCGACCCTGCTGGTGGTGGTGGTTGCGTCTTCGGGTCTGCTTGTGCCTCCCCCCACCCGAAGACAGGGACCCTTTGGGTAGATAGGCGGAGGAGGAGGGAGTTGTGGCCTGGGTGTTCGGCTCCGGCGCCACCCAGGCACCTGCGCTGTTCCGGGTCCGGCCTCTCTTCCCGCCAGCACCTGAGCTTCTCAAGCCCGACTCTCCGTTCATGCGTGTCTCCTTTCCACCATCCTCATTTCGGCCTCTTCCTCCACTCTCTTCTTCATCTCCATCCTCTGTTTCATTGTTTCCTTCATGAAACACCCCATACTCTTTGGCCAAGTCACCCCCAAAATCATCCACTCCTACATCACTTAGGTCCTCATCTTTAAGATGGCCCATAATGTCCTCGTTGAGTGTTGGTTGTAGAGTTTCCTCATAGTCTCGGACTTCCCACCGGTCGGACGCGTGGGTGGACGACGAGAGAAGAGTAACGCCTGAGGGTGGATCTTCGGGGCACTCCTCATTTGCCTCCACAGTCCACCTGTCTTCCTCCATCTCTACCTCCCTGTCAGACACCTCCGTCTCCATCTACCTCCCTGTGTCCTGATTTAAGTGCCCAAACAACTCTCCAATCTCACGGCAGGTCAGGGCCTTGGCCCATCTTCTCTCTGATGCACCTTCTCGCCGACAACGCACTTCCAACACGGTCAAAAAGTCAAATAAGGACGGCTGAATAGAACTTGAACGGCAGGCGCCATTCTCCACACAACGTCCAAAGCAGACAACGGACCAAAGATCAGTCGTTACAATCCTTGAGTCCGACCGGCCTCATCTTGCATGTGGTTCTTGTCTGTGGACAGAGCATGTTTAAACATTAGCCATTTACACTGATATGTCAAGTCACCCGCACCAAATAGGCACAAAGTTCAATCTGAAGTGAAATTAAGAAAGACTTAATGGGGAGTGTCTGTACATTGTTGTTTTCAATGTAATGTCCCTAGGTCACTATTCTCCACCACAGTCTGCACGCTGTGTGACTCCCAACGCCCTGTTTGCTGACCACAATAATATACAACATTACAGTAGCTACACAACACAGCGCCGACATTTTGCACCCACACAAACGCTTTAGCCAGCATTTGGTTGTCGACATTTGCGCCAGACTGCATGTTTTCACCGGGAGGGATATTTTGATAATATTAGCTAATTATGTCGCCAGGAGTATACAGACCAACTGCCATAAAACCAACACACGTCTCGAGTCGTACTAGTTAGCCACCGTTAGCTAATCAGCCACCCAGAAAATAAAAACATTGGTTTGCTCGTGTATATATATATAAATACACACACACACATAGTAAATGCAATTCAATAACAAAACAACGTAACCGTGGCATATTGACACGCGTGTCTCGGGTATTTTACTTGCTTACATTAACTTGCACAACACTGTGGTGGTAACGATGACAGCCAAGCCAAGGTGCAACTCACATTTCCGTAAAAGGTAGCATAGGCTTCCTATCGATGTGCTACTGTATGCTAACTCGAGCCCTGTATGCTAGCTCGAGCCCTGTATGCTAACTCGAGCCCTGTTGCCAGGCTAGCGTTGCTCCTCGATATGACGGTAGCTAAACCGACAGTTAACAACGGTCGAAGAAGGAACATTAACTGATTTAATTGTGAATGCAAACGGTTTTCATCCGGTACGATGAGAATACGCGCAATCTCAATTCACAAATTTGATTCATTTCATATCTTGGTCTTCTTGGCTGGCTTACGTTGTTGTTGTTTGTCTTAACCATAGAGTTGGGTAGATGAAACATCCCACTGTTTTCACAATAATTGCGTCTAAAAGTTTAGAGGCAGCGCATATTGAGCGCTACTTCCGCCATTTTAATGGAGGCTACACCGGGGCCGGGATTTCTAATTCCTTTGGCGCATACCGGATTACAACCGGTTTGTCAACGGTTGTCAATCATGTGATCTACACAACAGCACAACCGGGAGGGATTTTCCCACGCTACTGAATACAAAAAAACATATTTAAAAGTCTTCCATTATGAAGTAAATTCAAAAATATTGTTTGGAGTCTCAGGGCCTCTACCCTGCTCTATGCTCTTAGCTGACTACTTTTCACTTCCAGGGAAGCTGACCTCACATCAGAGACACTCCAGGAACTGAGACAGCCCGTGTAGACTATCTTATTTTTGTATTATTCAACATTCTATTTTTAGGGTTGGCCATGTTTTTGTCTTCCACAATTTCACTTCTCCCTCCATGCACTGACACTTACTTCAACACTATCCTCTTGGTGATTTCGCACTTTAGTTAACCTCGATACATGCACACTTCCAAACTCGTTGATACAAACGTACTTTAGTCCCCTCTATGCAAAACCCCCAATGTACTAAGACAACATTGCATTAACAAAGGTAATTTGCTGGTTTTAAATATCTGTTACATTGGTCAAATCTAAAACCTACATAAAGTGATGTGTCATTATGCATCATGTATTCTACAATGTACTATTTAGTTATATAGCTAATGTCATTTGACTTGACTTGATTACTGGCTGATGACTGTTTTCCCTCATTATGTGACATACTGTCAGCTTACCTTGAAAATGATCTCTAGGTTTCTTACTAAATGTGACACTTCGGTGAGTTTTTCCTAGCCGACCGTGTATCAACTTGTTCATCTTGTTCAACTTGTCGATGTGTGCTCTGTCGGATTCAAGCTGGGTATTTGTAAAAGCACTTTGTGACAACTTTGTTTTAAAAAGGGCTTTATAAAATACATTTGATTGATTGGTCTCGTTCCAGCATAATCATGCTAATTGTAGGCACTTTAGATGGTGGACAGAGGTCCTCATGCACACTCTGACCACCGTCTGTGGTTACACTGTGTGTTGTGAGTTGTGACACATCCCTCCCAAAATCATCATTCAAATCTTTGATGACTCGTGCCTGTAAGATCGAACCAGATGGGATAGCCATCCTTCCCCCTGCGCATCGATGAGCCTTTGGCACCCAAAACCTTGTCGCCAGTTTGTGGTCTGTCTCTCCTAGGAGGAGCAATGTTGTTAAGTACTCACCACTGCTGTCCCAGAGCACACCACAGGCCTTGCTGCTTCAGAGATGCTCTGACCCAGTCGTCTAACTGTAATAATATTCCCCTTGTCAACGTTGCTCAGATCTTTACTCCTGCATCCAACACTTTGACTACGCAAACTGTTTGTACTCTTACAATATAATCTACCCAGACACTGACACGTGCCCTTCTTAGGAAAGTATCGTAGTTATTCACTTCACCTGATTTGGCTCATAAGGATAATAGTCTGCGATATTATTATCCTGGAGACACTTACATGCAGGCCTAATATTTGAATTAGAATACAAAGAAATGGCAAATACCACTTACTCCTTGTTTATTCAAAATGTAAATGTACAGTTAATGTCATTCTGTAACTTTTTCCCATTCTCAAATGCCATCCACACGTTTGTCTGCCTTCTCCAGCCACCCGGACACATTGATTGCATTCTTCAGCCCATTCCGGATGTCGTACTAAAGTAGTCTGTGTGGGCGGCTGAGAGATCAACCAGGGCTCTCCACCGCAGAAGGGGGAGGTCTGGAGGAGGAAAGGGGGACATAAAACCAGCAGGTGACACAGCTCTCTCTTTAGGGCACTCTCCAGTCAACTTGCAGGCAGCGGATCTAAGGCCAAACCACTGCAAACGGAGCTGACCTAGCCTAGCAGATTGTTTCAATGTGTGTATCATGAAACCAGCTGCTCCTTGTTCGCAGAAAGAACACACTGGTAGTGAGATTGTGTTGAAACCTAGCCTAGCAGATTGGTGTATTGTGTTGAAAACTCTGTTATCAGTGTCTGCCGTACACAGGTAGCTGTGGAGGGACATGTATGCATTAAAATGCTTCTCTTGGGCAAATCCCAGGATTTATTTTATATAGCCGCAATCTTTCCAGGCGTTCTCTGAAACACTTCTTGCTGAGGATGATCAATTCTCATGCCATGTAATTTCATTCATATTAGTATAGTTTTCACAGCGTAAGTATTAATAGTTATATTGCTATAAACTATACATTAACATACTGTATTGCTTTTTTTGGTTGAGGAGTGGATAGAACATCAGCATGCTTGGACGCCTACATGTTAACCAGATAGAGGGACTGAGACAATAGTTCATTGTTCAAATTCACAGCTGTGGAGGACATATGAACCACTCACCGTGAACCATTTAATTCCTCCCAAGTTAAAACAATCAAAGCAATTATGATCAGTCATGTCGCAGCGTAAATGTCATTGATTAATGTGTATATGCAATATGAATTGCGTACATTCAAATGATATATGTTAAATTGTGCTTATACATTCAAAAAACAAAACCGCAGTTGTAGGCTTAGTCAACTTCACATCAAATTCGCAGTGAGTTGCATCATCGGGGAATCCCCTGTATCTTCTGCGTCACGCAGGGAATCTAACCAACCGGTCGGAAACAGTAGTTTACCATTAATTTGCCACCCACTTAATGATTCACATGTCCATTTGGTGTGCATCCAATATAAACAAGTGTTAATAACTGAAAATCGATTAAATATAACGCACTGAAACAGCATCAGGCATGACACTTCAAACATGTGTTAATAATCAAGGTATGGGCACCATGCGACCACAAATCCGATTGAATGGGCTATAGTCTCACTCCTTACAGAAAACTGGACTGATACTGGTACATTAATACAATGATGATCGGGTTAATAAGCAAACCTCTGTCTTTCCAGCCCCCGCCTCCCACTTCTTCTCCCATTTGTAAGCAGTCTCTCTCCTCTCTCTCCTTCCTCTCTCTCTTTCTCTCTCTCCACCACCCACACATTTCTCGCACCCACACACACACACACACACACACACAGCCAGCAAAAAGGCAGCCAGGCAGCAACCAATACGGTTCGCCGTGGGAGAAGATCTGCAAGCGAGTTGGTCCCGATCGGCTGTAAGGGGTTTCACATATGACAACAGCATTCAGAAGTGGGAAACAAAGCAAATGTACGTATATGATAACAGGCTTCTATATTAATATTGTCACAATATATCGCTTACACAGCGCGGAAACTCAATTGGTTTTAGTGAGGACAACTCGACTCGGTCAGACGACTTGGACGAGGTGAGAAATTAATTAATAATTAGTGTAGTTAAGTCTGCTGTAGATATCTGCTGTTGTGTTAATTTGCGGAAGGTTTATTGCATGACACAGAACAGACAATTACATGGTTGTACATAGGACTATAGGCAAAACACGCATCTTTTCTACAAAAGAGCGTGTGTTTTTCTCTGTTCTCTTCGCCATCTGGGGGCTTGCATTTGTTCAAGTTGTTATAAAGCATTTTTCCTAGGTGGTGCCACTAACACATTATTGATTTTGTATTAATGCAAAAATGTAAACAAACTTACAGAAATACAGTAATCCAAAATTGAATATACAGGGGTATACGCATTCAAATAAAAATACGTAAGGCTTCACACACATGTAATGTACGTCTCGCCTTGTTGTTATTTACATTATGTAGTTGTTTCAGGTAATCAACAACACATCCATATTTGCTCCTAAAGTTTTATGACGTCATTTGCAATCACCCAGTTGGGCAGACAGACTGACGACAGTTTTCTATCTTAGTGGCATTACCAATGTTAAGGAGGACCTCGCTTCTTCTCTCTGTCTCTTTCATAACTTACAGACCCACACGTCCAGGTCCAACTCGTATGTGTAGCCGAATCAGCAAATTAAGTAGATGCTAAACTGTTTATTTTCTCATATGTATCAGATTAGAGATCCACGCTTCTCGTGGCCTGGCAGACTTTCAGGTGCCTTTAGGCAAATGTGCATGGGATGTCCACATATAGGCCAACAGGGGGCATATAATCAGCAATGCCTCAGGTAGGCAGTAATTGCTGCAAATGGAGGATTATTTGACTAAAGCAACGTTCTAAGGACACAGGTATTAGTTAAATTTCTAACATATGTGTTTGATTGTTAGGTTGTGTGTTTGTATGAGTGCTTGGTTGCCCAGTTGAGCAGAGGCCTCACTATGGATGTGGAATTGGGGTGTTCCCTTAACAGTCAATCGTTGTTTTGTTTCGTTGTCGTTGAGGAGAGTTTGTTCTCCTGCCTCCACAATCGCCATCTGCTTACATCCAGCTTCAGCAAAGTAAAAGCGTATTTCGGTGCTCCGGTTGTTATCATGACACCAGAAAACGATTAGAAGAAAAATGCCAACCTTCCAAAACGAACATGGTCCTAATTAATATCCCATCACATCCCATATAGCGAAAGCTGTAATACATCCAAACAATTTTCTCTCTACAATTAGCAACTTCTCTTTTCACCTCATTGGAGTCTTGAATAACTTTGGTGTGCGCCATCTTTTCTGTCTCCAGTACTGGGATGTCTCTGCCACGCACGCTGGGTGAGCTGCAGCTGTACCGTGTGCTGCAGAGAGCCAACCTGCTGGCCTACTATGACACCTTCATCCAGCAGGGCGGCGATGATGTGCAGCAGCTCTGCGAGGCTGCAGAGGACGAGTTTTTGGAGATCATGGCACTGGTTGGTATGGCGACCAAGCCCCTGCACGTGCGCCGTCTTCAGAAGGCCCTCCGTGATTGGGCGGCCAACCCGGCTCTCTTCAACCAGCCGCTGGCTAATGTGCCGCTGGGAGGCATCCCTCTGTTCAAGGTGGATGGGACGGGTGCCAGCGGGACTGCCACCGGAGGACCCAGGAAGTCCCTGAGTAACGGGCAGCCTGGATCGCCGTGTGACCGAGAGGACAGGGTGTGCCTCACCCCTTTGCACAGTGGAAGCCCCAGAAGCCCCTGCTCCCAGGCCTCGCCGCAGCCCCCAGACACCCACTACAGGGACAAGCTGTCCCCTATGGACCCCCACTGGCTCAGCCCTGAGCAGGATGCAAACAGCGCCTCAGCCTCGGGGGTGGATGAGGAGCAGCCCAGCCCCCCTCTGCTGTCCTCGCGTACGACAGGCCAATCCACGCCGCCAGCCTCTTCGTCCTCCCTCTCTCCGGGGGCCTTATCGGCCTGGCCTGGGGGTCAGCTTGATGACGAGACGGCGCGGGCCGTGGGGGAGAGTGTGGACCGTCTTCTGAGGACCCTGCCCAGGTCGGACCCCCGGGAGATAAAGACACTGCTCCGGATGAACAAGAAGATGGCCAAGACAGTGGGCCACATCTTCAAAATGGCACCGCAGGACGTGGCCAAGGAGGAGGAGATCCGCAAGTACAGCCTCATCTATGGACGCTTTGACTCTAAGAGGAGGGAGGGCAAGCAGCTGACACATCACGAGGTGAGCGGGTTGGTGACTTGGCCAACCAAGAGTATTTATTCATATTTATTGTTTTTCACATAGAGGACTCATAGTCGCAACATCAAACTTATGTGAGTACACATGTTGTTCCGTCGTAGACAAAAACGTGCGAAACAGACAACTTATATTTTATATTGTAGATTCTTCAAGGTAGCACCGCTTTGCCTTGACGACTGCTTTTCATACTTATTCCGTTCTCTCAACCAGTGTCGTGAGGTAGTCACCGGGAATACTGTTCAATTCTTCGATAAGGTGTGCTTTATCAAAAGTTAAGCAATTTGTGGAATTTCTTTCCTTAATGCAGTTGAGGCATTCAGTTGTGTTGTGATGTGGGTAGTATTGGTATACAAAAGACCATCATAGTGTCTGTACTGGTCGTCCATGTTTTGGCAAAAAGAAACATAAGTACATAGTTTATTTAAGACTTGAAGGTCAGTCGATCCGGAAACATCCCAAGAGTTGCAAAAACTATCAAGTTCTAAGAAATTGGCATCCGATCAGTGGAAAACGTCCTTTGGTCAAATGAGTCCAACTTGTTTTCTTTCTGTTCCCCAACCGCCATTTTGGAGCCAAACAATAAAAATAAAGAAATACTCTTGAATGATAAGGCGCTTCCAATATATTGCCGGTACTGTATATGTACAAGGTCCTAAACCTTTTTTAACGTGGTGTTCATTTCGTACTAGCGTACTCTTTCCACTCTCACCGTACATCCTTATGTTCAGCTGATCATCAATGAAGCGGCAGCCCAGTTCTGCATACGCGATAATGCTCTTCTTCTGCGGCGGGTTGAGCTATTCTCATTGGCTCGACAGGTGGCGAGGGAATGTGCCTACACATCTACACTCAAGCAAGCTAGGTAAGGACACACACCTCTGCAGGTTGGAGATATCTCTACTCCCGTTTGATGGCCTTCCCACGATATCACCTTCTGTCCCTTCCTCTGTCTAGACTATATCTATTTACACTGGTAAAAGTTCTGTTACAAATGGGGAATATGCAGTGAATTTTTATGCAAACAAGTAAACCCAAACAGAGACAGTTATACTATGAAATTGTAAAATCCTCTTTTAACGTAAGAATGCATTATTATGTGTTCTGAGCGATTTATGAGGATAGAAAAACTGTTGTGTTTGCAGTCGGGCCAATAGTGGAGAAGAGGTAAATCCAAGTTCCTACTCTTGGAACAGTAAAAAATGTACTGGAAAACCACACTACTCGCACAGCTACACCTGGCCAAGGTCATGACCCTAGTCAAAACAGACCTGCAGTCACAGCTACGCCTGTCCAAGGTCATGACCCTAGTCAAGACAGACCTGCAGTCACAGCTACGCTTGGCCAAGGTCATGACCCTAGTCAAAACTGACCTGCAGTCACAGCTACGTCTGGCCAAGGTCATGACCCTAGTCAGGACAGACCTGCAGCCAGTGCAACAGCTCCAAAAACAAAGTAATACCCAGCAATCAGTGGACATCCTAAGAACGTCCAGAGGAAAATTACAATTGTTGTTAGAACGGTACATTGTGACCAACTAATGTTAAGGGCATTCGAACAAAGGACATACAAACACAGTGTCTCATATAATTCAAACTTAATGACATTTGTGTTTCAGGAATAGTCTTGACAGACACTAGGACCAACAGAATACTTTGCTCATTAGGATTACAGTTATTTTATTATGTGTTTATATTCTCACAGAACAGGCGCTGATGATTGCTGTTTACCATCCCAAAAGAGGGTTAAACATGAGGTGAGTTGACTACATACTCTGAAACCCTGATTGTGCTATCGTAAGTTCACCCAGCTCAGCCAGAAAAAGACTGGCCACCCCTCAGAGCATGGTGCCTCTCTAGGTTTCTTCCTAAATTGGACCGTTCTGGGAGTTTTTTCAAGCCACCGTGTATCAACATGCTCAGATTTTTCAACTTGTCGATGTGTGCTCTGTCGGATTCAGGCTGGGTGTTTGTAAAAGCACTTAGTGGCAACTTTGTTGTAAAAAGGGCTTTATAAAATGAATTCGATTGATTGACGATTGTACCATGAGTTGTTTCGGTGAAAACATACAAAAGCTGCTTTCTCAACATTAGATCAATCCCTACCGCATTGGCAAGGCTTACTGATCATTAAAATACGCTAAAAGCTGTTCTGCTGAGAAAGAAGCAATGAATCTGTCCCAGGCAAACTGCAGGATTTGGGTTGGAGTGTAACTGTTGGGCTATACCTGAATTGCTTGTCTGTTTTTGCTTAATGGTAGCATGGGTAGTGATAGTTTTTTCAGTAGTAATGGTATTTTGGTAGTAATTGTGTTTTTCCCGTCCCTATTTCAGGTGATAGTGTCTGAGTGTGTGTCCTCACTTCACGGTGTCGAAGGGTCAGAGGGCACGTCCCAGAGGGCTGACGAGGACAGCCTATCAGGAGAAAGTCTGGACAGCGTGACACAAGGTATGTGAGGTGTCCAAACTTAAAAAAGCCCTTCCTGGTACCACTAGCATGTGCACAACGTCAGCGTATCTCTAGCATCTATATATGCAGTTCAGAACAATACTGATCATATTTCATTCCCAGACATTCTTTGTGTGTTTCTGTAAATGTCCTCCCACTGACAGCAAAAGGGCCACTAATAATCAAACAGTTAATTGTACTGGTCCACCTTAATTGTACTGGCCCACCTGTGTCCCAGCTGGCACCCTGTATCCTATGTAGGGCACTATCAAGGGGGGCCATTCGAACGTAGCCTCAGTGTTGTCAAGAAGCAGCATAATGTGATTGGTTCATACTGGCATTCATACCTAACCCTGTCTGTCCTATCAGACGTAGGCTCACAGTGCAACCAATCATCATCCCCCGGCCCCCCCACCGACACCTCCATAGCTGCCAGCTGGAGTCGCCATCTCATGCAACAAACGCTAATGGATGAGGGGCTGCGATTGGCTAGGATGGTGTCACATGACCACCATGGCAAGGTCAGCCTTAGATCAGAGGGGACACGTACCACAGGTGACTTTCTGAATGATGGCTTGCAGACACGCTAATGCAAACGTTAACACTTGGATTGATAGTCCACTCCAATATCGGAAGAGAGACGTTTTATGTTGAGATGATCTGTTCGACAGCTGTCGAGGAGTGGTACACTGACTGCACATTCACACACATCCTAATATGAATCGACGGAAGGTCTGAGGTCGTTTTTTTTGGTGTGATCTATCTCTTTAACATGTGCTGCCCCTGTAGTTTGTGATTTACAGTGATAACGTAAAAACTGAGGTAACATAAAAAGACATTTACTGTTGTCATTATTAGAGTCTTACTTTTAAACTGAGGCGAGTCAGAACGAACACTCTGGGGGTAACGTCTCCCACTGTCCAGGGCTGAGTTTCACTAGCTGGAACTTGGAAAGGGAGGAAAAAGGAAAATGAGTTAGGGAATAAGGAAGTTAGAGGAGGATGGACCTTTCAGATAAAATGCCTTTACAGTACAACTAACATGACGTTTTGTAGCGTGTTAATAAATAGTTGAAAGCAACGCTTCACATCATTGCCTAGCCTATTTCCAGTCAAAACTTGCCAAGCATCTTTAAATGTGAGGGAGCAGCCATTCAGATGTTTATGAAGCTAGCGCCAGGCTGTCACAGCGGGCAGGCTGGGAGAGAGAGAGAGAGAGAGAGAGAGAGAGAGAGAGAGGAAGATAGAGAAATCTTGATGGGATGCATAGGAAGTGCTGTGTGGGTGGTAGAAACGGAACTCCTCCACCGGCTGACGTCACGGTGTGTTAGGTGTGTGGGCTGGGGGGCGGGATGGACTGAGTGAGGGGGCGAAGGAGTGGGCGGTAATTGGAGGGGCGTTGCATTGACTCACTGAGCGATAGAGAACTTAAAATAAAAACCTGTGGGCAGGGAAATGGCACAGGCTTTTTTCTACCTTTCCCTCTACTTTATAGAGCGCGGGGGGGGGGTTGACTTTTTCATCTCCTAATGACGTTGGTCTCCCTCTCGCCGTTCCCTCCCGCCTACCTTTTTCTGTTCGTTGTTTTGTACACTCACCCTGGTTTCCTTCTCCTTTTCAAACTCACTCGTTCAATGTTACACATCTGTCTTTTTTTACCGAGCTGTGACTGCACGTCCTACATCGATTTATCTTACACACAACCGGTCAAACGTTTGAGGTCACTTAGAAATGTCCTTGATTTCCATTAAAACATAAATGGAATTAGTTTAAATAGAAAATATGCAAAGATTAGTAGGAAATATAGTCTTTGAAAATGTTAGAAATTCTTTGTAATTTAATCTTGCTTTTGTTAAATAATCCTGTGCATGTGTTTCATCTGAATGTGCCCTTTTTATTGGCCCGTCTGAGATCATGTGATATTTTCTTTGCAACTCTGCCCAGAGTCGCCTCGTTACTGTTGATGTTGTGACTGGTGTTTGACTGGTACTATTTAATGAAGCTGCCAGTTGAGGACCTGTGAGGTGTCTGTTCTTCAGACTAGACACTTTAACATATTTGTCCTCTTGCTCAGTTGTGCACCGGGGCCTCCCACTCCTCTTTCTATTCTGGTTAGAACCAGTTTGTGCTGTTCTGTAAAGGGAGTAGTACGCTTCTGCAAATATTCAGTTTCTTGACAATTTCTTGTATGGAATTGCTTTCATTTCTCAGAACAGAATAGATAGATAAAAGAAAGTTCTTGAACCTGCAATCTGTTACATTGCTTCTTTAACAAGCACAACCTGTTAGCTGTGCTAACAAAACTGCAAAATTATTTTAAAATGTTCAATTAGCGTTTCGAAATGATAAACTTCGATTAGCAACACAAAGTCCTTTTGGAGGACAGGAGAGATGGTTGCTGAGGATGGGCCTTTACGCCTGTGTAGATATTCCATCGGTTCTAACTACTATATCGGTGATTAATTTGATGTTATTTTGTATACAAGGACATTCTTTAAGTGACCGGAAACTTGGTATTGAATGTTAGTAAATATGGGCTCTCATTCGGTCAGACTAACCATCTACATTAAAAAGAAAACGTTAAATATTGGACTGTCATCATACTTGCATGTTGTTGTAGAACCATATGCTATCTTATTTTCTGGCTGACATCCTTACTCTTCTTCCAGACTTCGAAGGCAAGACAGAGAGGGGGGTCACGGTAGCTGGCTGCAGGAGCAGCAGCCCAGGCAGCCCCAAAGATGACTCGGACCACGGGGGGAAGTAATATAACTGGACCCGCCTCTGAAGTAATTAAACCAGCCCCGCCTCTGAAGTAATTAAACCAGCCCCGCCTCTGAAGTAATTAAACCAGCCCCGCCTCTGAAGTAATTACACCAGCCCCGCCTCTGAAGTAATTAAACCAGCCCCGCCTCTGAAGTAATTACACCAGCCCCGCCTCTGAAGTAATTAAACCAGCCCCGCCTCTGAAGTTATTAAATCAGCCCGCCTCTGAAGTTATTAAACCAGCCCCGCCTCTGAAGTTATTAAACCAGCACCGCCTCTGAAGTAATTAAACCAGCCCCGCCTCTTGGAGGGCTTCTACAAAACAGCAGGCTTTCTATCTGGGCTTCAACTACTGACTCTTGGGAGATGTGGGGACGGGGAGAAATATTGTAATTCCATTTGAAACCACATTACCTTATTTCCAAGAGACCTGGTCAATAGGAAGCCACGAATTAGGGGGATTTTTGGCTGAATTAGGTGGAAAGTCTGCTGCTGTCACCCTCCAGTAGTGTAACTGATAGACAGGGTTTCTGATCTTCACCTCTGTACATAGTTAACCCTCCAAACAGCCCTGGCAGGCTGCTGCCACATACCTCCGCATGACTACGGTGTCACACAACCGAGGGAGGTTGGTCTCAAACTGAAGTGAAAATGCCTCGGCATGTCTACTTCAAATATAATCCCATCCTCCGAATCCCCGTTCCAGCCCCTCTTGCCAGCAGGACGCTAGATGCAAAGTGTTGATATTATGTCTTACCTTCGGTGCTATTTTGTTCTGTTTATTCATTCGGTTGTCTCTGAGAAAAGACTTGTGATTAGGATAAGGGTCTTTCACGACATTGACGTGAACATTCGGTCATACAGTGTCACGCACGTGATTGATGAACATTTTATGTAGGAAGACCATATCTTCACGAAGGTGGTTGTGTTTGAAGGTCTCCTTCCCCCAATACTGCAGTCATGTTATCACTGCCGCCCACTGAGCTGTCTATTTAAATTGGTGGGTGTGAATGTTAATCTGTTGATACTATTAAGCCCGTAGATTAGATTTGTTGGTGACCTTGATGCGCTTTGATTTGGGGCTTGAACTAACAACAGTCATTTCTGTATCTCCTCTCCTTGAGGCATTTATTTATGTAACAATTACAATAATAATAGTTTTATTTTCTTATACGGTATGTACCATATTTCATGTCGAACACTACATTCTTTGACTATGTATCTACGAAGAAATAGCAGTTTCTTTGTAAGAACACACATCATCAGATGTTACTGAGTGTGAATGTGTAAAAGGGAGATGTTTGGATGACTAAGAAATTGGGGCGAAGCCAGGACCTACAGTATCTCACAAAAGTAATAACACCCCCCACATTCTTGTAAATATTTGATTATATCTTTTCATGTGACAACACTGAAAAAATGACACTTTGCTACAATGTATAGTAGTGAGTGTACAGCTTGAAAAACAGTGTACATTTGCTGTCCCCACAAAATAACACAACAAACAGCTATTAATGTCTAAAAATTGCCACTGTAGTCCTCTTCCACTCCTCCATGACGACATCACGAGGCTGGTGGATGGTAGAGACCTTGCGCTCCTCCGCCTTCCGTTTGAGGATGCCCCACATAATGCTCAATAGGGTTTAGTTCTGGAGACATGCTAGCCAGTTTTTTTACCTTTACCCTCAGCTTCTTTGGAGGTGTGTTTAAGTTTGTTACCATGTTGGAATACTGCCCTGTAGCCCAGTCTCCGAAAGGGAGGGGATCATGCTCTGCATCAGTATGTCACAGTACATGTTGGCATTCATGGTTCCCTCAATGAACTCTAGCTCCCCAGTGCCGGCAGCACTCATGCAGTCCCAGACCATGACGCTCCCACCACCATGCTTGACTGTAAGACAGCAGATGTACACGGTTATACAAGCTGTACGCTCACTACTTTACATTGTAGAAAAGTGTTATTTCTTCAGTGTTGTCACATGAAAAAATATATAATCAAATATTTACAAAAATATGAGGGGTTTACTCACTTTTGTGAGAAACTGTACATTTTTATTATATTAGTATAGTAATATGGCTTGCATATTATTTGCATGAGGTACCTCAACTTTAGCCTAATTAGTATTATACAACCTCATCCGTTATATGTTGAACAGCAGATTATTTATTTTGGTTAATCTCAATAAATGTTATTTTATTGATTAAAAAAATACATTGTCATTGCACCTGTATCTGTTGGACTCCTAAGGAATTAACAAATCACTAATAGAACAACTCTAAGGCTCAGATTGATTTACACCTGCCATCACAACATAATCTTTCTATACATTACTACATTACATCCGGTGGCCAAACACCTCAACTATTTAAAAGTAAAAGCACCCCTTGGAACTGAAGTAGTTGTTTATTCAGTACATAAAACCAGTGTGTGGCTTAAATTGACCATGGGAATCCTAGTAACTGAGTAAATAATACAATGCAGTCTTGATTATATGGATATCTTAGTCCAACTCTCACCCAGCTATTTTCCGATTCTGGGCGGAGCTCTAATCCCGTACTGGGCAAACGCTTGAGCTAAATATAGTGATATTTGGCCGCGAACCCGGGTGGCTTGTTGACGGAGTCTTCTGTTTGCTTTAGTATCCGCGTCCTCATTGGAGAAAAGCCATGCTGCAGCTTTATACCATTTAAATGTATATTACTACACGTACAAAAACTAGACTCAGTGGCCAGTTTATTAGAAACACCAACCCGGTAATAGATAACAGACAACGAGTAACGTTGCCATGGTTTCGTACAAATGACGTAGACAGGGAAGCCATTGAGGCATCCAGGTACAGTTGGATGGCGTGTTTGCACCCAACAGACAATCATAGTTAATTCAACTCCTATTGGCATAAAATACTACTTTTGAGGATACGGAGTTTAACCCAGAACTAAATGGCCACTGGGTGTACGTAAACACACGAATGACACAAAATGAAAGTATTACTAGTAGTGGGAAAGTGGCTACTATTTATTAACATACAGTGCTCCACATTCATGTACATATATTATGTATATATATATATATTAATAATGCAGTGTTATTAATAAGTAGATATCTAAATAAAACATGATATATACATCCAAATGATATTACTGCCATCTAGTGGAAGGTTAGACACATTAAATAATGTTTGAAGTGAAACAGGGCCCTCAAGCATTTCTTCTTTTGACTTAATGTTCCAGAAGGTTGGATTCAAAATATTACAATGGTTAGAAATATTATACATAGTCAGTTTTACACATATACACTCAATTTCTGGACACCAAAACGGGTATTTTGTCTAGAGATGATCTGCTAGCTATGCCCTCCAGTCTTCTATTAGTTTTACTGAGGTCTTGTTTTATTAGCCAATATGAACAATATGAATTAACTTGTGTAGACAGGCTGTTTCAGTGCACTTCTTAATACATCCTGCTGCTGTCAGCAGTTAAATCATAAATAAAGAGCACTTGCAATGGTAGCCATACATTCCCAAGCCATAACACCCTATAATTAATGGATACAGTGAGAATGCTGAAGACCAGCATGGTTTTCCGCTATATTTTCTTTTTGCCCAGACAGTACTGGTGTTAAAATATATGCAGATGAGGAAATGCAGCTTGTGACAAGACAGAACATTTTGAAATGAACGTGCATATCACTGAGGTTTTAGCTATGTTTCTGAGTGATTTGTATTCCATCATTTTGATCCTTGTGTTGACAGACATCAAATGCAAACAATAAATGCACAACTAGTCTATATGTGCAACTCATAGAAATGGTTTGATTTCTTATCAATCCGGAGGAATTACACTTTCCCCGTAATTACATTGGCCACTATGTGTGTGCACCTGGACAGTGAACCAGTTGTCTAGTTAATATGTGTTGAGGTAGGCATTGAACCAGTGTACCTGGGCTTTGAACCAGGATTCTAGTTAACGTGTGTGTGTACCTGGGCTTTGAACCAGGATTCTAGTTAAGTGTGTGTACCTGAGCTTGGGACCAATTTTCTAGTTAAAGTGTGTGTGTGCCTGGGCTTGGAACCAGTTTTCTAGTTAATGTGTGTGTGAACCAGTTTTCTAGTTAATGTGTGTGTGTGCCTGGACTTGGAACCAGTTTTCTAGTTAATGTGTGTACCTGAGATTTGAACCAGGGTTCTAGTTAATGTGTGTGTGTAGGTGGCGCAGGAAGTCCCCCCTGGTTGTGGTGTGACCAGGGAACACCGCATGACAGAAGTCACACACCTGAGACTGTAGTGCCACCTCGGACATAAACATCATCCCCCCTGTTTGCCTCAGAAAATCACTGTTCAGGAAGGAGCCAAACCCAGAGGGCATCTGGATCAGGGAACGGAGAGGAAAAACAAAAGTTAAATTTTATTAAATGGCTAAATACATTATTATGTATAAAAAGGAAACAGCTTTCTGATTTTTTTTATATTATTGCCATCCAGTTCCGGTAGACGGAGATCAGCAAAAAACATAGAACAGTATAACAGGTGTCCCTTTTTTATCAGAAAAAAAAAACATTACTCAATAAACAAAATGTCTGTTTGCCAAAACTATTGTGTTTTTATCATTGAGACAAATGTTTGTTTCATTGCTTATTTTTATTTTTTTTATCCAATTTTCCAAAATTTCAAGAATGGGTGCTATTACTCAATTGAGCTCGACTTCTTATGTCCAGGGCTCGGCTCAATCTATCTCGGCGAACCCGTCCCAATGAGACCATAAATTAGTTAAACAGGAGAAACCTACCCTGAACATTTCTCGGGTTTCATCATTGCCCCAGAATCGATCGGCTTGCTTTGAATCGCCAAGGGCAGAGAATGGTACCGTCTCCCCATTACCGCCTGGTTTGTCCACAGGTATGAAGGGGGACAATTTGAGGACATCCTTCTTTTCTGTACCGTCACAAGCTAAGTCCAAATGTACTCTGTCTAAACGCTGCCTCAGGACACCAGAAAGTAAGCCCACAGCTCCAGACTGGGCTATTACACCATGTTGTGTTGCAGTGTTGTGTATTTGAACCAATGGTGGTTCTGGTTGTTTTGCAGGGATGTTTCTTTGGACCATGGGTGGTTCGGGTCGAACAGGTACAGGCCCTGGGATCTCCTGGGTGCACTGAATTGCATTGGTTGGCATTGCGCCCAGTTCTCCAGAAAAGGTCGCCTCTCCTAAGAAAAGATCCAGTCAAACATCTTGACATTCTTGTAGCCTATTAGACTACCTGATTTAGTCTATACGGTACAGTGTGCATTGAAATACCAGTATCAAAAAAGGCTGCATAAGAGTCATGACACACAAAATATATTTAATGTTTAACCAAGTAACCTTGTCGTCTCTTTAGTGTTTCTGTGAGTTGCTGGAGTAAAGCCGCCTGCTTCAGGCACAGTGAACGCAGTTTGAGGAACTCCCTGTACAGCTCAGTGTACGCCTCCTCCATCTAGAGCCACAGAGATAATAACAAATGCTTTCTGATTGACAAATCGGCACGTTAAGATGTACAGTACCGTTCAAATGCTTGGGGCCCCGTAGAAATGTCCTCGTGTTGAGATTTGCCAATGTTGTCAATGACTGTTGTAGTGGGAAATGGCACTAAAAAATATAAATATATATAATATCCACATAGGCGTACAGAGGCCCATTTTCAGCAACCATCAGTCTTCTGTTCCAATGGCACGTTGTGTTTGCTAATCCAAGTTTATAATTTTGAAGGGCTTAGTGATCATTAGAAAATCATCTTGCAATTATGTTTGCTTAACTACCTGCTATTTCTAAAAGCAATACATTAAATTTCTGACTCAAAGTGGCCAAAACAAATTTTCTTCTGAAACTTTCTTCTGAAACGTGTGAGTCAATTTTTGTTTTAAAGAAACTGAAGATCTCATGAAACAATGTATACTTTCCCCATGGATGTTTCATAAATACCAAGGAATTTATCAGTGACCCCATACGTTTGAACAGTACTGTACGTATCATGTCTACGTTCCCCTCCCTCAAAATTAGTCAACAGAAGGAAGTGGTAAAAAAAAGGAACCAAGACAAGGGAAATCAGGCTGTATAATACATCATATCTATGGGGTCTCTTGAGTCGAAAGTCAAATTGATATAGATACTAGTAAACATATAACAGTTAAACGTTATATAAAAGACTGTTGATGTACTAACTTACAAACATAGTGACCAATCTGTAGTATGCACTTTAAAAAAAGTAAAAATAACAGACATAAAGAAGAGCATGCCACTATGTATATTACACAAATACCTACTATAGCCAGCCTACAAATCGCCCACGAATTAGCTTTTTGGAACAAATATTAGGATCATCTAAATGCATCTAGAGATGTATTTAGTAACGTGAATGTGCTACGAGGTTTTCTCATGCCTACCTGCTGGATGTACTTTATTTTAAATGCTGTTCAATAGGTTCATGGTTTAGAACACTGATTGTATCTCCAACCTGACAGTAATCTAAGGTCAACCCTGGTCTTCTTTTGGTCCAGGCGTATTAAAGACGAGCACCTCATTGACTGACACTTTAACTGACAAAGAATATGATCAAAAGAACTTACGACCATGAAAGCAGTTCTCCTCAATGTCAACGAGGTATCACTTTGAAGACACTTCCATATCGTCCATGTCATGTACTGCCGATCGCTTTGTAGATAGAAACATATCAGTTACAGAATTAGCACTGAAACAGGAACAGGAAAGCTTGTTGTCGTTCTTAGCAAGAAGCTCAAACACGAATTCCATTGTAACCAGGTCATCTGTGCATAAGGAAGTTGAGTTGTTTTAATAGGGATCTCTAAATATGGGTACTTGTAGTCCTGACCTGTTGGTAACATATAAAGTAGACCCAGGAAAAACACAAAACCGCTCAACAGGAATTTGCTAAAATGCATATTGACAAGCCAGAATCATTCTGAGAGAATGTCCTTTGCCGTTTTGGCAAGTTTGCAAACCAAAAAAATCAAGCTATTAAAGAGAAGAAACATGGAGTAGACACGGTCATATTTTGGAGCTGCTTTGCGGCCTTGAAATTAATTCAATTTCAAGACTATCAAGGCAGTCTGGAGCGAAAAAGTACTGCCCAGTGTCAGAAAGCACTGTCGCAGTCACAGACTTGACAGCTGTGTGCTACGGTGCTTTGTTTTTGAAGAAAGCACTGTCCAATCAGCAGCTGGCTCAGTGGCTTAAATAAGGGATTTAACTGGCTTATGAAGTAACGGGACGTTCTTTGCCTTTTGTAGTCTCACTTGTGGCAAGGCTGCTTCTGCTGAACTTTCATTATCTGAAGCCGAGGACATAATGTGGGTTGCCAGTAGAAACAAAGCTCCCCCTATTAAACGAAGCTCCACAATACAGAAGTATTCTTAGGTTTTAAAAATGTTGTTCGATAATTACTTTAAATGATTCCCAGCTATAATGGCTGCCACATGTGCTTTATCTCCTCCACTATGACCCTGAACACCGGTGTCCCACAGGGCTGTGTGCTTAGCCCACTCCTGTACTCCCTCTTCACCCACGACTGCGTAACCTGCACACAGCTCCAATACCATCGTTAAGTTAGCAGATGACACCAGAGTAGTTAGTCTGATCAGGGACCATGACGAGGCAGCCTAAAGAGAGGAGATCAAGCACCTAGTGGCTTGATGCACAGATGACAACCAGGCCATCAACACCAAGAAAATCAAATAACTACCCACCCACAGGCTTAAGAAACATGTTCTTTCCAACTGCTGTTAACATGCTGAACTCTGAAACCATGAACACCTGCACATTTACATATCATTGTCAATTGCACATCCTTACACTGGACTCTGGATACATTTTTGCACTGCAATTTTGCACTTCTGGTCGGATGCAAACATGCATTTCCTTGTACTTGTACTGCCCAATGACAAAGTCGAATCGGATCTAATCCAAGCATTCATTTAATTAGTTTTTTTCGTATTTTTTTGCCATTTTAAAAATGTTCTTTCACATAGAAAATATGTGGTACGTTGAGTAGATTTAAAGGAAAATAAAATGAAATCCCTTAAATAACACCATTGTCAGGATTGTGCCAGGGGTGTGCCAACGTTCACAACACGAATCCAAACCAAAACAGTGTGCACGCACCTTACAAGCGTGATCTGACCCAAAAGAACCACACCTACCTACTCTCTCCCTAACCTTCATACAGCCACACAAGACAAGCATTTGCATTTCAAATAAGGGGAAGATTTACAACAATCCACCGTGTGACAAATTGTTCTTGTTTTCTAGTGCATTTGTTTTAAACACAGTCAACAAATGATATGAAGTGTGTGTGTGTGTGTATGTACGTACGTACAGTCATGTACAGTCACATGGGAAATTGCAATTATTTTTATTGCATATAATGACATGTGCATAGCGGAATGGTCTAGGAAACAAGAAGGTAACAATCAATAAAAGCCATCCATCAATCATGAACTGAGTCATTGATTCTCCAAATCGGTCTAATTTGTTGATGTTTTCTCTGTCTTACATGTCCTAAATGACATGGAAATGGTCTCTGCTCTATTATACATTTTAGCAAATGAATAAATACAATAAATAGTGTATGTCACATGCAGTCATCCTCGGGGCCTGGGGTAGTTCACTGTAAGGAGTACCATGTTGTGTAGCAGTAGCGAAGTCTCTGATTCTAGAAAAGCACAGAGAAGAGACAAAGTTAATGCTGCAACAATTATCTACTTACTATACCATATATATGTACATATAGAGGGTATAGTAATTATATATATATATATATATAACAATTATCTACTTACTATACCATATATATGTACATATAGAGGGTATAGTAATTATATATATATATAACAATTATCTAATTACTATACCCTATATACGTATATATAACAATTATCTAATTATTTTTTTCATGAATCCAGTCTTGATTTCCAATAAACAAGCTTACAGCTGAATTTATATTTTCTCAAAACAATTGTTTCTACATTGTAAACACCTAATACTCGGATTGCGTCAGGACCTCATAGAACTGGTAAGCGTTGTTGAAATTATTATTCTGTGTATTCTGCACAGTAATTTCTGTGTCGCAGACGCACAAACGATCTAAGTTAAACTTGGCATCAAGCTGTTTCTGTTTCCCAGTGACTAATTGCGACCGCCAGTGCGTTCGCACTCTGTCGACCAATCTGGTTTCACAGCTCCACAAAATGAAAGCCTGTGGCACTTTCTAAAAAAAAGCTCTCTAATTTATACATTTTTCTATGTTTATCTAGGTTGTTGAGATCACCCACGCACCCACATACATAGACTTTGGTACACGCTATTATATCTGTAAATTTGCACAACTTTTGTTGTTCACTGTTGAATGTCCAAACCTACCAAAATTACATTACCCATAACGCACTATCCATTAAATTACATTACCCATTACCCATAACCCACATTACCAATTACTCATTACCCACTATCCATTAAATTACATTACCCATAACGCACTATCCATTAAATTACATTACCCATTACCCACATTACCAATTACTCATTACCCACTATCCATTAAATTACATTACCCATAACGCACTATCCATTAAATTACATTACCCATTACCCATAACCCACATTACCAATTACTCATTACCCACTATCCATTAAATTACATTACCCATAACCCAGTATCCAATAAATTACATTACCCACTATCCATTAAATTACATTACCCATAACCCAGTATCCAATAAATTACATTACCCATAATGCACTACCCATTACCCACTACTACCCATAACCCACAACCCAGTACCCATTAAATGACATTACCCATAATCCACTACCCACTACCCCCTACCCATAACCCATTCTTGCATAACTTTATGAACTGGAGTGTTTTTGCAATTAGTTAATGTTCATTCATTTACATTCAGGAATATAATAATACAGGTTCATCAAAACACAATGAACTTAGAGCATTTACCAAAACACATGGTGGTAGATTAAGCTGTGGGTCTGGGTCTATTTTCACAGGGCCAGTATGATAAATACCATTAGGCACAGATGTTCCACGGCCAAAATGAAACCAAGACCAGGTAAATAGCACAACCCGCTAAAGCTGCACACTGCCGCGATGTGTCAAAAATAGACCGCACAGACCCAGCTGGCATTGTGAAGCTAGCAGTCAGAAATGCTTCAACAAGCAAAGCTGGGTTCAAACACTTGCGGGTACGAATGTATGGGCTTAGCCCGTCTTCAGTACGACAGCAGAGAGCTTTGCACTTGACCGTCAATTCATACGGTTGTGTACTGCGCCAGGTACGCTCAGTAAAGCCCACGCGGTATTGAGTGAATGAGAAGATTTCAAATAGCATTTGAACCCAGGCCTGCATATATGAGTATGACGGACCTGTGAGCTGGGTGGACAGCTGAAGCCACTGCTGAAGCCACTCTTGACACTGGCTAGTGGTAAGACTGCTGGGGTCCAGCCCTCGCAGGTAGCAGGCCTGAGGATACAGAGGGAAGTATCCAAGCACTTTACTTTCTGTATGGCTAATGCTAATATGCTTATTCGCTGTCTAGGTTTACAGCCAAAGATTATAATATTACGTTAACTTTTCCTGCGCCACTATTCAGGAGAGAGTTGCTGTTTTAACAGATGGTATAGTCACAATGGGATGACTCAATTCGTATGAATGGCAGTTTGGAAGGACATTTGACCTCTCTGATCTCAGTGTCGGTGAGCCGGTCTTGTCCCAGTGTGTCCAGAGCCTGGTCCAAGTAAAGCATGTCAAGAGCTTTGGCCCGGAGTCGGCGGCGAAGGAAGAACCCAGGGAGCCACGGATTTAGCAAGAGGTGGGAGGACATCAGCCTCTAAGAGAGAGAGAGAGAGAGAGAGAGAGAGAGAGAGAGAGAGAGAGAGACAGAGAGAGGGAGAGAGAGAGAGAGAGAGAGAGGGGAGAGAGAGGGAAAGAGAGAGAGTGGGAGAGAGAGAGAGAGAGAGAGGGAGAGGGAGAGAGGGGGAGAGAGAGAGGGAGACAGAGAGAGGGAGACAGAGAGAGGGAGAGAGAGAGAGAGAGAGAGAGAGAGAGAGAGAGAGAGAGAGAGAGAGACAGAGAGAGGGAGAGAGACAGAGAGAGGGAGAGAGAGAGAGAGAGAGGGGAGAGAGAGGGAAAGAGAGAGAGTGGGAGAGAGAGAGAGAGAGAGGGAGAGGGAGAGGGAGAGAGTGGGAGAGAGAGAGAGAGGGAGACAGAGAGAGGGAGAGAGAGAGAGAGAGAGAGAGAGAGTGGGAGAGAGAGAGAGAGAGAGAGAGAGAGAGGGAGAGGGAGAGGGAGAGAGAGAGAGAGAGAGAGAGAGAGAGAGAGAGCCAAGGCAAAGACGACAGGAGACAGAGGGTAGGAAAAGAAGACAACTTATTAAGGGCGGTAAAAACAACAGCTATAAAAAACATGGGTATTCTGTAAGCGATCAATGAGCGAAAATGGTGAATAAATCAATAAAGCAAGGAACTTGTTGTCCCAGGTGGTCGATCTGGGCGAGAACATCTGATAATTGACACGCATGTAAATATTTATATGGTGAGACAGAGAGTAAGAAAATCTCCTCAGGGGTGAGTTACTTCGGTCAAGTTTGAGTATATCCGTGAAGACTTTAACATGTAGAATCTTTACCATGTGACCCCAGTCCATGTCGGATAGTCCCAATGGTATTCCGGAAAACACATCCCTCACAGCATGGAGGTCTGTCACGCTGGGATGCGTCCCACTCTGCATCTGCACAAAAATATTTTAAACCGGTTCATTTTGGCTCCTTACTAGTAACTTTTGTCATTTAGTTTCATCAGTCGATTATAACTCAACAGTGTAGTCGGACAAGATTGTCTGATAATGCATACTGACTGAAAACAGATGAAAGGCGTGACAGAGTTTGGAAATGTCTAGGTCAAATGAATAAACGTGCTCAGGGTTCTAGTGAGGAACCTTGTTTATGAGGGTAAGCAGGTGACTGCGAAGGGTCCACACTTTGACGTGAGGTATTGACCACGCCACACCCTTCAGGATGTCGTCACGATGTTGGCATCTCTGCTCATGGTACAACCTCTGGAAGTCCTGCTGCTGCTGGGGAGTCCACAGGTGACGAATCAGGAGCTGCCTAGGAAACAGGCACCTACCAATAAGAAGAGAGGGAGAGGAGACCAATCAGATGCAGTGGTTGTAGGTTGAACCACCGTTCATTGTTTCGAACAAAATGTTTTGGAAACATGCATAAAAATGTCCTTTGATTTAAAGAATTTTCTATTGTTCTCATAACAAATGTGGGCAGTTAATAGTGATTCCGGTTGATTCAAAAGCACTCACATGAGGGCGAAGACCAAGAAAATGGCAAACGGAGGAATTGAGATTATAATCAGGGGAATGGTTTTAATCATGTCTTTGCGAAACTGTGAGGAAAGAAAGTAAGACAAAGCATTACATTTATTTTTTTTTATCAGGTTTTGTATTGTGTAGTGCAAAAAAACACACTTTAAAAAATAAAACACCCCTTTCTCAAAAACACAAACAACTAAGAGGCCAAATGTAGTATGCATCGATTGAAAGTCGACAGTCGACCCCTTTCAGAACCTATTTGTTACGCATGTGAAAGACTTGTTTGTTAGCTCCCTTACGTTCAAAAAAATCTTTTTTTGTTGGTTATCGGGAAATACCACGCCGCACAAAATCTATGCTGCCGGGGCAAAACCTTGTCACACTGACCAGAATGATGGTTTTCATTTCGTGGTAGGGCAACTCTCTGAGGGGAACACTTTCTGTGAGCATTTTCATCCTAATCCTTTTGGTTTCCTTCACATCATGTACCATGAGCCGAAATCCTGCAACAGGAAATGACAAAACACAAAATGACCCCATTTGTAGAAATGGGTAATGAGAAAAAAATGTATATATATTCAGTGCCTAACAAAAAATTCAGAATACAGACCATTTCTTACATTTTAATAAATTGCTAATCATAATTTGAAACGTCCTTTTGTTTGATATTTGATTATTATGAAAGACTGAAATAAACAATAACAAACAAACAAACAATGTACAAAAGCCTAGAATTGTCCGTCTGCAGAAAGTGTCACGCGTTCCATCTTGGGTTACATTTTGTCTTTCTAAAATTCATAAATTTTTTACTGAACAATGTCTCCTGACCCTGATTGTAATTTCCCCGTAACGGTTCTGTTAAGTCCCTCATAATGTATTCCCTGGAAAGCAGCATGTGGCTAATCTGGAGATACACCATCCCATTACATACCCCATTATCTCAGTATTTAAAATTCCCAATTAGCATATCATTTCTCATCTAAACCTAAAAGGTGATGTGTTGCAGTGTTCAGACCCAAATGGGTTGAAAGCCACCAGCCAAGTAGGTAGTACACATTTTTTGGTGGAGGAGGTGAGCCTCCCATAACTTTAACATTACCCCATGACAAGTGATTCATTCTGCGTTAGTGTTTGGTGCTAAAGCCTGGTCCTTACCTTTCACGAAGGTAGTATAGAGTATATAAAGCTGAGGAAATCGTTGCTGGAGGATGTTCATACACCTGTCATTGGCTCTCTGAAACACGCCTAGTTTGCCCTGGGATGATGAGTAGTGTCTGCTGGATAACACACTAGAGAATAGAGAATTGTGTCAGGGTAACAACATGGGCAAATGTCATACAGCCCCAGGTAAGCGGTGCACATGTACACAGTGGTTTGTCCCTCCACAGACCACTGCCGGTGCTGCTGCCCAAGAGCACACCACAGGCCTCGCCATTTCAGAGAGGCTCTGACCCATTCAATCAATCAAATTTACTTTATAAAGCCCTTTTTAAAACAAAGTTGTCACAAACAGCTTTTACAAACACCCAGCCTGAATCCGACAGAGCACACATCGACAAGTTGAACAAGAAGAACAAGTTGATACACGGCGGCTAGAAAGAACTCCCAGAAGATCAAATTTAGGAAAAATCCTAGAGGGGAAACAGGCACTGAGGGGCGACCAGTCCTCTTCTGGCTGTGCTGGGTAAACTTAGGACAGTTAATATAACTGCTTCTAACGAATAGTGCAAGCAAGCAAGCAGTTCTCTTGTTCACTATGTGAGATGATTCTTCACTTGCCATCTAACCTACTCAGACCGTGACATGTGCCCGTGCTAGAAGATAAGTGGTCATAATGTTTTGGCTTAGTGTACACACAACATTCAAGTTTGGGGTCACTCAGGAGTGCACTTTTTCCATGACACCACATAGTACAATTTTTTGAATATTAAATATAGCTGAGATAAATCGAAAACCCTGTCATTGACCAGATTAGAAAGTATTGTTTTAATAGAAATTATATAAACATATAAACACACACACATATACATTATGTAATTATCTGTAATACCTCGGAGGTTAATATAGATTACATTATTTATACATTTTATACATATTTATACATTTCATAAAACGTGTACAGAACATATTTTTAACTTGCTTACCTTATTCAAATATACTGTAAATGCTACTAGCTACACTATAATGAATACACATGCATTGAGAGTTAATCTACCGTGCAGAAAATGCACATTCTGTTATTAGGTACCTTATTCTGGAGTAGGCTAACATTTGGCTGTATGTCGACACGGCTGAGACATCTTTAAATGGATAACAGCACCGCATTATCGTTGTTACACAGCACTGGGCACCTCTCTTGCAGAGCGCCATGGTGGTGACAGTTGTTGACAGGGTGCGTCAACGAGAACTACCGGGCAAAGGCGTCCCACTACTAAACCCAGAGGTGAAATATCGCGATACTTACGGCATCGCGAGACAAATTCGATCTCGAAGAACTGAAAATGGTTTGACTTTGAACATCTTCTGGCTAACGAAACGGCCAAACCTAGATTTGAGCATATTTTTTTACCAAATATGCCACGTGAAACTGTTTAAATATAAGCACGTAAATGTTGTCAAGCCCAACTTTATCTGGACTGGAAGGAGTAAAATTGGAGGTGACGGTTTACGCATGCGCAGTGTAGTGTGGCAGTGGCATGACAGTATGACCTGATGACGCGTTTGCAAAGGTCATTAATAGAGGTAGGGAAGGTTTGTAAGTATTCGGTGTTGTGCCAAAAAAAATGCTATTTACATATTTTTAAGGCCGACATAGGTTCTATCTTAAGTAAATTAAGCTATCCATGTGTTGTTTTTCTTGCTTTAGATTTATTGTATGCCACGTTGCTTTACTGTTTTAATCAGCTGCGTTTCTAACAATGTTTGTCATAAAGATATGCTTATAAAAATGTTAATTTCTGCAAGCAGCTGGGGGTCAACCATATTCACCTGATAATGGCTGACTTTCTGCATATCTATCAACTTTGCAGCCCTCTTTAGACAGTTAATGTTGGCTAACTTGGCTAAAACAACAACAGTAGATTACATTGTCGTGCAATGATGTAAGCTGATCCCACTTCGACGAGTGAGTAGAACGGGACACAAGAATGTATTATCATCCAGAAGGCAGTAACTCAAAGAGATAAGTGGTGTGTGGGTGGGGTCCTCTAACATGGGTTTGACCAGGTTTCTAGCTGTCTATTATAGCCACAAACCAGAGAGCCGGTATCTAAAGTCTGCTTGAGAGTGTTCCTGTTTGATTCTGACAGGCAAACGACAGGCTGTCTGCACACAAGTCTTTGTAGACTGTCTGGTTGTTCATATTGAGTGGTCTTCCTCCGTTTTTGGATGATGTCAAGTGTGAGGTGTTTGACGTCTCTGACAACTTTGGAAATGAAATGTGTCTTCAAAGAGGTTGACCCTGCGTTCCAAGAGGTTGATCCATACTCCCAGTTTCCCAGTTGATCCATACTCTCCATGTTTCTATGGTTAATGGAAATTCGCTTCGATACTCTTTTTGGTTAGATTTCATAGAGACCATCCATTAGTGGAAATTATTTCTGATCAAATTCAAAGTAACCACAGAATGTAGTCTACATCTGTAACTTCTAAAAACGTTGACTCAGACATCAAAACAACGGGAGTTGCCTCAATATTGCTGCTCATTTTGAAGTCACACTATGTTTTGACTAGATGTATTGATGCAATTGTGAAAATAAAATCAGAGCTAACTCTGTATTATTTTCAGACATGTACTGTATTGTACATTGTAATCTAACATGTTATTAACTTGATTAAATTGGAGCTGCTGTGGGTGAACCACTTGTAGAGGCACTAACTTGCCAGCAGTGGGCAATCTTGCACATCACATCAGAGCTGTTGGGTTGATCAGTCAGTCGTATGTCTAGACCTACATTTTCACCACTGTTGGCGCAATCTACCAGGCACTCTTTAGATGAAAGGGAATATTTGTCAGTTAGCACATACTGTCCAACTGAGATTTGGATTCCGCATCTGACCCTGCCCCTCTGAACAGGAGACGTGGGGAGTGGGTAGTGGCCCTAATGACTGTCTGGAGAGCAATTAAGGGCAGAATAACAGATTTTTTCCTCATTGCCAGCTCAGGGGTTCTATTTATTGGTTACTAGTCAGATGCTCTAACCACCGAACCACCTGACACGCCTAAGACTTTGGGGTCAGAATGTGTCATACTTAACTTAAATACAAGTTATATCTATTATTTTATATACATATTACAGTTCAAATTGAACCATAGCTTGGTATCTACCCTACTGTTCAGTTTTTTTAGGGTCAGAAGGGTAGAAATGTCCTTGTTTTTTTATGAAAACATAGGTGAAATTAGATTGAATAGTAAATCTAGCAAAAATAATAGAATGTTTATTAATCTAAAAATAATGTTTTTTCATTGAAAAAAAATAATAATCCCTCATTTGCATAAATTACAGCCAAGCAGACCTTTGGCATTCCATTGGTCAATTTGTTGATATAACCTGAAGAGATTTCATCTGATGATTGCTCAAGCTCCGCCCAGACGTTGAATTGGCTCGATGGGCACTTCTTATCTACCATACAGTCAAGCTGAGTTTCATTGTTTTAAAATAAATATTAAAAAAAATGTAAATGTTCCATTATTGACAGAATACCAGCTGTTGTAGTTTGAAACTCTGCTTTGGGTCATTGTCCTCTTGTAGAAGGAAATTGGATCCAATCAAGGGGTGTCCACAGGCTAAGGCATGGCATTGAAAAACAGTGATAGCCTTTTTTCTTCAAGATCATCTTTACCACCACGGACACCCAGAACATCACATTGCTTCCAATTTATTTGGTCCGCTTCTCACAAATGTGGTTCCCTGTGATTTAAACACCTCACACTTTAGATTTTTTAGTTCATAACACCTTTTCTATTTTAAGTATTCCTCTGTCCAGTGTCTGTGTTCTTTTGCCCATCTGTCTATTGGTGTTGGAGACTTGCACTGTTCTGTGAAGATAGTAGTACCCACGATTGTACAATATCGTTTAGTTTCTTGGCATTCTCTTGCATAGATTAACCTTTCTTTATCAGAACAAGAACAAACAGACGAGTTTCCGAAGAACATTCTTTGATTCTGGCCATTTTGAACCCAGAATTGCTGATGCTCCAGATCCTCAACTAGTGTGAAGGCCCGTTTTAATGCTTCTTTAGAAAACAAGTGCCTCTACTCTGTTCAACCGTAGTGTACCTTTTTATAATCAATATGATTAATCAAGGGGACATTTTTATAACTGTATCCGTGTCTTTCGCTCCACACCAGAAAAGCTGCTCTGACTTGTGCATTCTGGTATTTTCTCACCACCAACAAAAAATATATTGAGGCAATTGTGGTTGCAACCTCTCCAGTGATTTCTTTGGAAAAGTAAAGCTTACGTCGACGTTGGATATTACGGTAGCTTAAAAATCCAGACACTTTGCTTTGACACTAGAAATTGAGCACAGGTGCATCCTGTTTCCTTCGATCATCCCTGAGATGTTTCTGCAACTTGACACATCAAAGTTGAAATTACTGCACAGTAGGTCTTTATATGCATAATGTGACATTCAGAAGAGATTAACTTGCAAGCATAAATGGTCACGATGCCGTACCACATCTATGATATGAGGGTTTTTTCATTCTTCCTTGTGCATCTGACAGTTTGGCTGATCTTTACATAATGTCATTTTCATTGTATGTAAATGTAAATTCTTGAACCATTGAACAATTGTCTTGCATTTAAATACCGGCTGCTGAGTAGCTGTCAAATGTCCAGGAGGCATAGCTCAGAACAAGGCAGTTGACTCATTGCCCATCGCCCAATACAGTCACACAGGTAATGGATGGGCAAGCACACTACGTGGGTGACATGGGTTTAACCCAGCTGTAGGATCAACAAGGCCTGTCTAAGTTATAGCACACCACGTGGGTGACATGGGTTTAACCCAGCTGTAGGATCAACAAGGCCTGTCTAAGTTATAGCACACCACGTGGGTGAAATGGGTTTAACCCACCTGTAGGATCAAAAAGGCCTGTCTAAGTTATAGCACACCACGTGGGTGACATGGGTTTAACCCACCTGTAGGATCAACAAGGCCTGTCTAAGTTATAGCACACCACGTGGGTGAAATGGGTTTAACCCACCTGTAGGATCAACAAGGCCTGTCTAAGTTATAGCACACCACGTGGGTGAAATGGGTTTAACCCACCTGTAGGATCAACAAGGCCTGTCTAAGTTATAGCACACCACGTGGGTGAAATGGGTTTAACCCACCTGTAGGATCAACAAGGCCTGTCTAAGTTATAGCACACCACGTGGGTGAAATGGGTTTAACCCACCTGTAGGATCAACAAGGCCTGTCTAAGTTATAGCACACCACGTGGGTGAAATGGGTTTAACCCACCTGTAGGATCAACAAGGCCTTTCTAAGTTATAGCACACCACATGGGTTAAACCCACTTGTAGGATCAACCAGGCCTGTCTAAGTTATACGATTCAGAGAGAGGATTATTTAAGTGACGCACAGTGTGTCCAGGGTTTGGCAGCTCTATGGTCCATATGTTTTTCAGCCATGTGATTTCTCTCTGTTGAATTCGTTTGAATCCCTGTCTGATGATTGGGGAAGATTGGAAGTGGTTATTATTAAATCTTTACTTCAACTTGGAACACAGACTGAGAGCAAGGTCTCCTACATCTGGGTCCTGAGTTTACGTGTGCACACATACAGTTTAGGTACTATGGTTAGTTCCAAGAATGTTCTAGTGATTATCCTTATGTGGTGTTATTAGATTTTGTTGAGATATGCACACATCAAAACTGCCCAAGCAAAATCTGCTGTCATTTAATTTTTATAAGTTTGAGTTCCAGAAACTGTACAATGCTGGAATATCTTTAATCGGGCAGTTTCTTTTATTTGTTTTAACTGGGAGCATCTACATTCTCATTATGATACTAATGTCACCTTACAATAATGGATTTTGAGTGTCATTGTTTTAAAATAAAATATAAAAAATGGCAATGTACCGTCTTTTTTTTTTTAGACTCTTTAAAATGGTACGGTTTCAGAATTTAGACCTTTGACTGGACCTTGTGGGTGGTGCCCTCCAATACTGTGGGACACCCAAGAGACCAGAGGTGGCAGAACTAAGAGCCCGATGCTTGAAGTCCGGGAAGGGAAGGCCATATGCCATATGCAATTCAATACATCAATGGCTTGTAGTGGAGGACTTGAAACAAATCGGAGAAAACAGGAAGTCTTAGCCACAAACACACCGTGCAACATAGCACTAAAGGTTTTTATTTTAAATTATTTACGGTCTCCCATATTGTTTGTACGAAAAGCTTGTGATTGTAATATCTAAAATGTATAGAAACGCCCTCAAATAAAAGCTGAGAATCTATAGTTTAACCTTTGGAGAATCGAGATAAAATAATTCCAAGGATTCCCTGTCCCAATGAGGATCCATCTGGGCTCAGAACTAGGAACCTGAAAAAGTTGAGGACAATGGAAATGTGTTACTAACCATGGTGGGTCTTTGCTAAGACATTCCTGTCAGCAATGTTCTAGACAGGAATTCCTTTCTGTATCAGAATTACCACACCTCCTGCCCCGGAAGAGTGATACACCTGATCCGAGAATACACTGTTCTGGTATTGAATAGCCATGAAACATGTGGTGGTGGGGGAGTCCAGTGTGGTTAGTTGCTGGGCAACAGCCTGGCGGAGAGAAAGTAGTCCTACTGCACTTCGACAAAGGTTATGATAACCATTTAAATGTCATCGAATTGTTTCTGTTTAGTTTAATAAAATATATATATATATATAGCTTTAAAGCTGCATGAAAACAAAGTGAGGAATTAAGAATGTTCACGTTCTCTGTGTTCTTGCACCATTTCAATGCACCGAACTCACAGGAGTTAAACCATTTCTCAACAGGTGTTTATTTAGCAAATGATTCAAAACTCTAATAAATGAAGCGGCCTACCAGCACCTGAACATTATTAGCGATCTGCTGTTCTGTACTGCAGCTGCTGGTGGTGTGACTGAGGGCTGGTCTGTATGATCCAGGCTGGCAGCTGCTAGATCATCATCCCAGAGTTTGCGGTCGTTTCCCTCTGAGACACAGGGCCTGGAACTGGAGGCTGGGCTGGCCTAAAAAATATGCTGTTGGTTGTCGATCTCTTAAGTTAGATGCAGGCCACCAACTTGCTCAACTAGAACGCCTCCCAATCACTGGCAAGCCGCCGCCAGAGATTGGAGTGGGGTGTGTCTTCCTAAACATCAGTCAATTATTAAAACGATTGTATTGTTTGTGACTCCACTACAAATAAATGTATTACGTATCAACACAATGTCAGTTCAATGACTGTCTGTGTTCAAACGGCGATTTAGTTTGTATTGCGTTATGCATGTATCACTCTCCTGAGAACACAACAATTTCTGAAACATTTTTCTAAATTAAATCAGAGGTCGAAGCCAGAGACGCATCATAAGTAATAGGAAAATGGGACGCCGCAATGATAAGTCTCGTGTTCATGTTTTTAGCAAGCGAGGTTAAGCTAGCTAGTGCAGAAAGCTTCTACCCTGCCATTGGTTGTCGCCAAACTCTGTCAACTCTCGCTGGAAATTTGCATAAAGTGGAACATACAGTGGATATAAAAAGTCTTAAGATATTGGATATTGATCGTTTATAGGTATATATGCACAGGATTTTCTCACTGGCCTTTGCTTGATGACTGGCCTGCTAGTGGAGCTGCTGTCCAAATGTGGGAGTGATTACGAAGCATTAATCCGCGGAGCGTTCTTGCCGCCAACACACACTCTGTCACTTCTAAGTGGCATTATGGATTTCATGTGATGAAGCGCTATTTTTAAATTCAGGCCACGGCTAATATTGGAAACATTCTTATGAAACCAACCCATCCCCAGGCCCCCTGGACACTCCTCCGTCCTTCCCACAGCCTCCAAAGACAAAATGTGCCTCTCACCTCCTGAGAAGGAACACGCTGTCCGCGACGTCGCGGTCACACCGCGGGGACGTGTGAGGGGTTTGGGGCGAATAAAGGGTGTTAGGTTGCTTTACACCTTCGCAAACAAATAGGTCACAGAACGTCACACGGTGAAATGTCCTTTACACCTGTAGCAATTATTGGGATGGTCAGTTATGTGGGCTGGCGTTACACGAGGCCATAGTTACCAAACCAAATCGAATTGGATTCAGTTACAGGATTCATTTGGCTTTATCAGAATGTGGATTCTTATCTGGAGGTAATTGGACCATGTTTCTGGTTGGCCTGAAGGATGCCGATCCTCTGAATAGAAACGATGATTTGGTTAGCAAGTTTGGTCTTTAATCGGGGATTGTTGATCGTTTTGTGGTTTCCAACTGAACGATGGGTTTTGAAAGGTGACAAACTGAGGAACGTCAATGTATCAAAGCGAGGTAGCGTGGTATTACGTGTTGTCAACGGGACTTGGCTGTCCTTTTCTCATAACAAAATCGCTTTTTACACATGTCTTTTCCAGTCCCCTGGATGAACTCATTCTGAGGTAAATTATTGAGGCACATTGAGAAAAAACTGAGTGGCTGCGGCTTGAGTTATATACAAAAGTGAATGTGAGTGACCGCTTAAATGATTCTATTCATGGCTTCCTTGCAACCGTCATCTGCTGCGGTGGTTCTTCTCAAACAACAGGCCTTGTTCTCCGCTCGCTCAGTGGGAAATATTTCCCACAGAAAAAAAAACGTCAAATGCATCCATTCAGTGATGATGAAATATTCGGTAATGTGTGATGCAGGGTTTCCCATGCCCACACATTCAAACACGTCTCCATTATGGGACAGAAAAACGTTTTGGGAAAAAAAACAGGGAAAATGGGATTCTTTTGTTCGGGGGGTTTTTGTCCGTTTTTGGTCAACAGTTGGAATTGTGAGGGGGGTTGGTGTTGTTGTGAACAGGCTGGCTTGATGATTCATGCGATGATGTTCTGTATATAGTGAAGTCCCTCAATAAACCGGTCTGTTGTCCTGCCAGTCTGTGCTCGCCACCCCATCAATGACATTGACGTCAGATGCTCGTAGTTACAGTCACATTTAATAATTAGGGACGTCTGTTTTTCTGCACTCTTTTATTGACGTTACCGCTGAACTGCACTCTACACAAGTGTTGAGCTTATCAATGGAAGACATTGGTTAAAAAATAGCTCCGTCCTTCCTGTCCCGAGACGATACAGCGGAGAGAGGCGGAGTGTGGTAAATGCCGCCCTGCCAGGCGAGCGGTCGAAAAAGGTTGCTGAGACAATCCTGTCTCCTTGTCTTCCAGCAGTATTAAGTACGTATCACTCAGACCCCAACCTAACGTACTGCGGGTGGGCTACTGTAACGTACTGCGGGTGGGGCTACTGTAACGTACTGCGGGTGGGGCTACTGTAACGTACTGCGGGTGGGGCTACTGTAACGTACTGCGGGTGGGGCTACTGTAACGTACTGCGGGTGGGCCTACTGTAACGTACAGTGGGTGGGCATACTGTAACGTACTGTTAGTGGGGCTCCGGACGTGTGCCACCGAACTCCAAGCAACTTATTTAGAATGCTGTGGCCTGTCTGGTGTTCAGTCCTCACAAGTTCTCCAGTATCATGTCACTCCTCTAATCACTTCACTGACTTCCAGTTGGAGCTCACGGTCACGACCAGGCCATGTGTTCTGCACATGGTGCAGTCGGGGGAGTGTCCTCACACTAACCTGAGATAATGCTCAAACCTTACAAACCTACCAGAGCTCTTCGCTCAGCCACTTTTGGACTGTTGCCCTGTTTTTCCCCCCAAAAAAAATGCCAAGGCACCTACTGTTCTGCTCTCACGTTTGTTTATTTTATATAACATTTTTGGTTTGTTTTTGTAAAACATAATGGGGCACCAATCGATCAAATCAGGAGCTTCAAAGAAAAGTTACGAAAATATATTTCCATTCTAAAATCACTTACAATAAAGGCTTTGTAGTAAGTAGTTGCAAATAACATGTCAAACAGGACAGACTTTCAATGTATGAGAAAGTTTGTAAAAGGTTTGACAGAAATTCAAGCATATATTATAACGGTCCTGCTTAAGATTTTGTTTTGGAGGTTGGATGACTTTCCACCGGACAGCATGTCGTTCCTCTGACCGTGCCTTCCTCCAATATACACCACAATTCAAAGGTTTGGAGTCAATGGTGACGCAATCTGTCATGCTTGGTGGAGGCAATGTAGTTGTCTGGGGGTGTTTTGCTAGGTGAAATGTGGATGATGTGTAAAGGGTCAACGGGATATTGAAGAAGGACAGCTATCACTTTATTCTGCAATGCCTTTGCCATACCTTGACCGGGGCCAATTTCCTCCCACAACAGGACAATGACCCAAAGCACAGCTGCAAACTATTGAAAAACCTTTTGAGGAAGAAGCAGTCAGCTAGTATTCTGTCTATAATGGAATGGCCAGCACAGTTACCGGATCTCAACCATATTGAGCTTTTGTGGGAGCAGCTTGAACATTTGGTCTGTACGGAGTGCCAATCGATGCCAATCTAACTTGATGAAGGTGCTCCAGGTGGTTAGGAGGCTAAATCTCTTCAGATTACGTTAAAAAAATTACAATTCGAATACGAAACGTCTGCTTGAGATCTGCAATGAAGGACACTTTGACAAACGCAGTTTAGAAGTAGTGTGACGGACGCAATTGTTATTTCAAATAACAATAATTATTTCTAACCTTATTAATTAATAACTATATTCAGGGCTTCAGCAGGCATAGGCTTCTGAAGACATATTGTGTTTTATTATCCTTATTAGGATTCATCCGTCAGGAGGAAACCTATTGTTATTATTCTAATTATTAGTAGTATTTTTTCTCTCCGAATTATTTTTGAAAAAGTAAGAAAAATCCTGATTCCCGTGAGATATAAATGGACAAGTTGTCCATAATTTACTGGGCAGTACACGCCCAATGGTGACTTCTGGTGCAATGCCTTGCATAACGGCCTCATGGTGGCGCTGTGGCGTCCCACAGATGTCCTTCATCGCCTTACACCCTTCCGATGCTTGATTTGATGCGTCAGTAGACTGTCTTGATAATGCCCACATGTCTGAATGCATTGGGTTGCTGCAACATGATTGGTTGATTAGATATTTGCTCTACCGAGCAGTTGAACAGGTCTACCCAATGAAATGGCCAGTAGGTGTGTATATATATCTTGTATATTTGTCTGACCTTTTGTGTGTTAGTGTGTGTGTGTGTGTGTGTGTGTGTGTGTGTGTGTGTGTGTGTGCGTGTGCGTGTGCGTGTGCGTGTACTTGGAGTTAGTGATGCAGTGAACACCACCCAGACAAATGGCCAGGACAATCATTTGTGAAACACAAGCTGTCCTGTCAATCATGTTTTATAATTGAAACATTATCATATTGTAAAATTTCCAATCCGGTGTGTGTGTTGTGTTTGTGTGTGTGTGTGTGTGTGTGTGTGTGATTTGTTGTTAAGGGATGAGAGAGGTGGGACGCAATTTAACCTCCTGGAAGAAATATAATATACTGTTGTGTTTAACCGTCAGACTGGAATATTATCAGAAATGCACCATGTTTTCTCAGCTGAACCAAGTAACTTTTACATGTGTAAACCAGGTGTAAATCAACCCTCTGTTGCTCCAAGATGACCGGTGCATCAACATGGTACCTGATCCAAGATGACTGGTGCATCAACATGGTACCTGATCCAAGATGACTGGTGCATCAACATGGTACCTGATCCAAGATGACCGGTGCATCAACATGGTACCTGATCCAAGATGACTGGTGCATCAACATGGTACCTGATCCAAGATGACTGGTGCATCAACATGGTACCTGATCCAAGATGACCGGTGCATCAACATGGTACCTGATCCAAGATGACTGGTGCATCAACATGGTACCTGATCCAAGATGACTGGTGCATCAACATGGTACCTGATCCAAGATGACCGGTGTATCAACATGGTACCTGATCCAAGATGACTGGTGCATCAACATGGTACCTGATCCAAGATGACTGGTGCATCAACATGGTACCTGATCCAAGATGACCGGTGTATCAACATGGTACCTGATCCAAGATGACTGGTGCATCAACATGGTACCTGAACCAAGATGACTGGTGCATCAACATGGTACCTGATCCAAGATGACTGGTGCATCAACATGGTACCTGATCCAAGATGACCGGTGCATCAACATGGTACCTGATCCAAGATGACTGGTGCATCAACATGGTACCTGATCCAAGATGACTGGTGCATCAACATGGTACCTGATCCAAGATGACCGGTGTATCAACATGGTACCTGATCCAAGATGACTGGTGCATCAACATGGTACATGATCCAAGATGACTGGTGCATCAACATGGTACCTGATCCAAGATGACTGGTGCATCAACATGGTACCTGATCCAAGATGACCGGTGCATCAACATGGTACCTGATCCAAGATGACTGGTGCATCAACATGGTACCTGATCCAAGATGACTGGTGCATCAACATGGTACCTGATCCAAGATGACCGGTGTATCAACATGGTACCTGATCCAAGATGACTGGTGCATCAACATGGTACCTGATCCAGGGTGCATCAACATGTGTAACAAAGTCATATGGAGGCAGGACACAAACTAGGGCAAAAACAAAACTAACTAACGACAGATAGGTAAACGGTTACAATTTAAAAGCAGAATACCTGAATATACAAATGGGTATTCAATGGTTTTTGCTGAACACACTCTTCCCTCAAACATGTTGTACTTGTGCTTGTTAGACTAATAATATAAGAGGCTTACCATTCAGTTATGAACTTAACCCCCAGAGCAATGAGGCTTAAGAAAGTGATAGTCAACTCATTCACCACTAGACTCCAAGTCCAACCGGGGAGATTAGATTACAGAGGTTTCCATGGGCTCAACAATAGCTCTGGTTAAAAATACCCTCACCAGAGGGTTTTCCACACACAGATACACACACACACACACACACACATGCAGACCCAACACCCTGTGGGCACGTATTTAGACCTCCATGTGTAGTATGACAATCACGGGACAGACACAACTGATGACAACTTGTCAACCCGAGATGCAAAGTAGTTAGGTAAGTTTTGCAAACTGCATTTAAGTGCCCACACTTTGGAACCGGCATTGAGTCAAATCTAAATATATTTATATAATTAGGTCATTCTTACCGTAATAAAATAGTCCCTATATTCCTATGTTCATATGCAATATGTGTCATTAATATTTAACATCAAATAATAGTGAATAATAAACTATAGTAGACCTTCAAGTGGTTTAGAGGCTAATGCAAAGAAATAAAATATGTCGTTTTGGGTTTTCAAGAGGACTTCCTGAATGTCCTTCTGTAACGATCTCCAAGTGACCTTGATTGTCCCGCATGTGGAAAGTGGCCCCGGAAGCCCGATCGGCAGTGATGCCAAATGTCTACAAAGACGGCGTATCACAATCTTCAGCTCTCCCGGAATATGACAGGAGTTAGTGCCAGAAGTCCAATGGACAATGTCCATTTTTATTGGAAAACATTGGAAAATAGGGTGTCGCCGGGGGAATTAGCATCCAATATATTGTGTTTTTTTTGCTGTGGTGTGCGAGAGACAGAGAGAAACTGAGACGGAAATAGAAAGTGAGAAATGGATAGACACAGGACCCTCTGGATGAGCACTAAACAACTTGACAAAAGTTATTTACAGCTCTGTCGATCAACAAATGACAGGTGCAGCGTACTCACAAACAGACCCTCTCTGGAACAAAATCCTCTCCGGCTCGTACCTAATGGCCTTTGTAACTTTTGCACGAACACACACACGTGCACACACACACACGTGCACACATTTGCATCTCCTGTATGCCAGTCATTCCTCAAACTCTTATTCATCGTATAGTTTTAAAAAGTTCCTCTTTTGCATCGGGAGTTGTTTGTTTTCAAGTGTTTCATGTATTGTCGCTTGTGCTTTTTCGCTTTCCTTCTTTTTGACTACACAGGCCAACGGCAAATATCCATGTATGGTGAGTTTGGGCAAGTTCCGAGAACCACTGTGCTGTAACCCAGTCGTGGATGAAATGTACAGTATCTGACCACAAAGGTCAACACTCCCCTTACCGCCAACAAGTGTTGTGGGCACTACTGTAAATCTTACACCGGAGGGGGGCGGGTTTTTTCTAAAAACGACCAGATGCCAAGTATAAACAAGCCGAGTGTTCACAGTGGTGTGCCGACAGAAGAGGTGTACATGCTCCCTGGGGTTTCATGTTCACTAGATCCTAAGGATGTCCCGTCTTTGTCACCCGTGATGGGGATAGAACCAACGTGTCCTTTAACAGATCATGTATCCGTGGGTGTGTGTGTGTGTGTGGGTAAAATGTCCCGCCTGTTCCGTCGTAATGCATGTCTCTGTGTCAGCTTTCATTTAGCCTCTCTCGCTCCCCTCCTTTCTCTTCTAGCTCCCATTTTCCACTCGGGCCTGCCAGCAGCAAAATCCAGATGACTCGAGCGTGGTCTGAGATCGGGTGTCTGGCGATGGGCGTACTGTGCCAGCTAACGCCTCGGGATCGATTGTCAAACAGACCCCTGTTGATCATTTCGACCTGCGCTGGTGGAAGGAGCTGCAATTTCCGACTGGTTTGTCACAGGGCTAGTTTCAGGAAGCACTGGTAGTGCTATTTAAGATAGCCAAAAGCTGATATTAGCCTTAATGCAGATGATTGTGGTGTGCATTTTGACAGCAGATTTGCAGTTTATGCCTCAGTGACTCTCTGGGCCCATATGGAAAACGGTCCTAAATTCACTCAGAGATTTCAGGAACGTGGCGGCAATCGGCGTCTCCGGTTTAAGATGGAGCTGGGTTCTTCTCAGCATGAATGCCCCACCGTTCATTTTGCCACGTATGTGTGATGCCATCTCGTCAGCGTGTGCTGTTCTGGAGATAAACGGGTCTATCTAAGAATCACATGGGTTTATCTAATTAACTAACACCTGACGACAGACGTTATGGATAGCACCGGAGGAGGATGTCACATTGTTGAATTTCTTTGTAACAGTGTGTAAACTATTCAACTATACATAGAAAATCTTCATTTGAAATGCATGGACGAATATGGTTTATGTAAATACTAAATGAGAAATCTTTTCACAGGTAAATGTTGGGATTCATTTGCATTTTACGAAATAGTTTGTGCTGATTAAAGAAGCAATAGAACCGGGCCTTCTTCACACTAGTTGAGTATCTGGAGCATCAGCCATTGTGGGTTCGATTACAGGCTCAAAATGTCCAGAAACATGCATCTTTCTTCTGAAACTCATCAACCAATTCTTGTTTGCATAAGTAAAGGTTATTCCATGCAAAAAATACATCTGTGTACAACTTCCTTCACAGAACCGAGCAAACTGGCTCCAACCAGAATAGAAGAAGTGATAGACTTCAAAAATTGCTGACTGGCCAATAAAAAGAAAATATTACAAGTATTATTTCTGTTTCCATTTTTTAACCTTGGCAATATAGTTCTGGTTTTATAGAAAATTAAGACTTGTATAAGACCCTTTGAATGGTAGCGTACATGTTTAAATGACATGTTTTGTTTTAAGTTTTGCATCTGCATAACCAGTCTGTACTTTTTCATATTTGCTAATATGAAAGGACTCTAGAATATAAATGATATACTACAGCGTAGCATTGCCATACGTACATACATCATCTGATTTATATAGCTTAATACAAAAGCAACTCAAAAGAGAAGCAGCTAGATTAACATTGTTCGATGTTGCCATTTGACTGGCTAGTGTAAGCTATTTTGAGTATTTCATATCGTCTCCTACACACCTCTATGGAAAAGACAGACTCCCACACACTAGTGTGTCAGAGAGAGTCTGTAAGTTCCCTTTCCGTCAGTCTTATCTGAAACCATGCAAGCGGTTTAAACCAAGCAAACGAACTGCTTCCTGTTCTGATGTCATGACAATCAAGCCAATGGTGTACAACTTTGGCTGAAGAACACCCTCTACTATAGGAAATAGTCATGACACCATCGCACACGCAGATTTCTCTGGAGATACAAGAGAACTACAAAGTCTGAAAACACTCACGGCCTGTCAAGTACAATCGTGACATTTAAAAAAAAAGGGCAAACTATTTTTTTTTTAAATGTTCTTTTAATATTAAATACTTTTTCTTTCTCTGAACATGTTTACTCATGTACTCACAAATATAAAGCATTTCTGTTATAAAGCATACACACATTTCGCAAACGAACAGAGAACGAAGCGAGACATTTTTATAAATCTGTATTCTGCGTTAGAACGCCGAAGTATTCTTAGCTGCTCGTGCTTTGTCACATTTCACCGTATATTGACATCACTTAAAAGTTCATTCCTAAAATAACAACTCTAAAATAAAACTGCACACGCTCCCCTTTAAGGAACATGTGTAAGGCCATACTTACAGTAGCACAGGTTTGTAAAGACACGGTTAAGTATAAGGATATAAAACTATAAAGCATGTAGGGTCACATGATGGACTGAAGTCATGTTACACCTGTACTGTGAAACATAATACTTTCCTACATTCATAAAAATAAATGTATTCCAAAATGTCCTTCCCTAGCCTATTCTTAGGATATTCCAAAACATGTTTCTCCCTGTGTGCACATTTCAATTTCAGCCAATCGTACATTTGCATCAACGTGTTGATGCGTGCCCTGTCAGGTTTCAGGCTGGGCGTTTGTCAAAGCACTTTGTGACAACCTGTCGTTGTAAAAAGGACTTTATGAAATAAAGTTGGGCTCAATTGATTCACTGTGAATGTTTCCTAACCTTGTTGTTGTTGACTTTAAATAGGTAGATTTACAGTGATTCAACCAGTGAGGTGAATTGAAAACAACTTATGCCTTTATTAAAGGCACTTTAAAGCTTTGTAATTTCGCCGGCTTGTTTTTCTGTTTAAGGACTAAATGGCAAGTTTCCTTTAAGGGAAATATGATGATATGATTCTACTGCCATTACAAACCCACAATATTTTGCGATGTGACGCGAGTTGAAACGTTAGCACCGTTTATAGATACATTAAGGCTTCGGGGTTAATGAGCTGTAAATGTCACGGCAATAGCCAGCTGTCACCGCAGGTAGACAGACAGGATCCATTTGGTCCGAGATGTTCTATCGATGTAATGTAAAGGTATCGTGTCGGAACGAAAATGGATATTATTACAATTGCTATTATCGTTATTTCGGCCAAAGTTTTTGAGAAGGAATCGTGCACTGGACAGCCATGGAATGGAGACTCTATACAGCTTTTAATAGTGGCACATTTCCCTACGAGATCCACCCCTCTGGGTTTTACCCAAAAGGCTCAGACTTTTCTGGTTCCATTTACTCATGCCGGCACCCATCACTGGCTCTCGCCCGAAGGCCAAAGCCAGGCCATTGGTACTGTTCAGCTTGCATTCACATGATAACTGCTTACTGTGAATGTTAACGCCACAGCACAACTGTCTGGACAGATGCAGAGACTGTTGATCGTGCACCCAGACATCGTGTCACACCTCTGATGAGAACGATTTTGGGTTTTCTACGGGATATGCTTTTCCTTGTGGGTTTACGCCAGGGCGTTTGGGTGTGAATATACTGATTGATTGATTGATTGAACACTTTACTGGCCCTTTAGGGGAAATGTATCTGGCAAAAGTACCACCTAGTTATTCTACTAGGAGGGGCAATTATAGCACACGTCAACGTTCTCTTAATATCTCACGGCGTGCATATAAACACAAATGTATACATTCTGCATAGCGAATAAAGCCACTCCACAAAGTTACAATTTACAGAAGAGACCCAAAATGTTCTGTCGTGTCTTTCGTTGAATTCACTCGTCCACGAGAATGCCATGAGGTTGTAAAAATAGATATCCAGTTCTGTCGCCGACGGGATTTATTGTGTTTGAAAAACGAAACTTAAGAATTCTCTCAGTACTCACATCGAAGCGGTTACTGGACCAGAGGAAGAGTCAGACACCTGTCGTCAGGTAAGTGCACTGGAAAGGGACGAGGCCACTTCGGGGGCGTGTCCAGGCCAGACAGTCCCTCCAATCCCCATGTAACACTCCCAAATGAAACGGACTCAGACAACAGCCTCTTATTCGCCCCTCTCAGTACATCACAAATGTTCTCTTCAATTTTCGCGAGGGCCTTTTCAAAAAGGCAAAGTATCCATGAAGATTTTGTCTACGATCGGCGGCGGTGGTACCAGGTCCTCCAGTTTCAGGTAGAAGATGCGCTGCAGCCCCTGTATGCAGAGGGTGCGAAGCTCCGGAAGCTTCCCCAGGAGGCGGGACAGGAAGTTGGGCTGTGACCGCCCTGAGTCGGAGCCGCTGTGGGTCACATGGTCCCTCAGGCAGGTGATGAGACGGTTCTGAAACTCCTCTACTCGTTTGGGCTCTTTAAGGCCATGGCGATCTGAAAAATAATAAATAATAAATAAACGGATATGCATGACAGCCATTTGCATTTACGCCCTTTCTATGTATTTGTAGAGGAAGTAGAAGTTAAGCCTCATTCCTTTTTACACCCCAGCTGGTCAACGGTGGTCACGTCTGACTGTGGAGGATCAATTGTTTGTTTGTGAATAGCCTCACCGGTGATGATGACGAGTGCCGCCAGGCAGGCGAACGACGACACGTCCAGGTTCATCCGGTGAAGGTTCTGGGAGAAGTCCATGATCGAGTCGATCCAGTCCCCGAAGCCTCGGACACACTGCATGCGGTGAAGCACCACGCCGTTGCAGAAGATCAGCTTGTCCTTCTCAGGATTTGACCTAGAGACCACAGCACAGTGTTATAATCTATGGCAGAAAGATTTTCTTCAGAGATTTTTGTGAACTGCTCAGTAAACCCGTTTGTCCCAAATGGCATATTGCTCCCTATTGAAGTGCATTACATCTGACCACGGCACACTTGGACTAGAGTATAGGGCCCGGTTGGGCTGCAGCCCGTGCACCGGTAATCATACCTGTATGCTAACCGCAGGATGAAGAGTTCCACAAAGGCAGACTCCAGGAGCAGATCCTGGTCTTCCTCGCAAAAGGCAGTGAATCCCGGGACGGTCTTGGCCCATTTCCGGAGCACGTCCATGGTGCCGGTCAGGAGGTCGTAGAACTGCTGAATGTCGTTGGCGTCCTCCTTCCCCGTCAAACTGGCCACCGTCTCCTGGTACTGAGGGACGGGAAACGAAGCAATGACCCACAGTGCCTCCCTCTGTTACCTTAACATCTAGCGTGAAGTGCTACCAAGATCACCGCCGTCACGGGAGCATAAATACGGAAAAACTATATAATCCCGAGGAGCTAAACATTAGCGAGAGCAATTTGCTGATTTCTAGCTGAAATTAGGGTTGTTCTACTGACCGCAGACACGGTATTCAACAGGAAACCAACGATATGTTGAAGGTCATAGCAGCTTCAATGTCTACCTTGGAGTAGTCCAGCCTTTCGATGCCCGGGTTGGAGTCTATGTGAGCCCTGACGAGCGAGGTGATGATGTTCACGGGTGTGATGGCGGCTGCTGACTCCGGCGCCGTCTTGGGTTTAGAGGGCAGGCGACCCCTGCGACCTTTCAGGCTGTCTGTGCGGACGACTGTAGGAGAAAGAGCAATTATTCATCGTTACCTGAATGTCGCCGCAAGAATCTGTTTCACTAAACTGCTCTGATCTATTTCGGTTTCGGTCATTCTGTGACTTGGCACTGTGAAGCTTCAGTTTTGCATGGCTGTCATGCCGAGCTTGGGTTTCACGTCACATGCCAGCGTGAGCTTGGGTTTCGCGGCACATAAACTAGGCAAAGAAACTGGGGGTGAGGTATACCTTCTTTTACCATTCCCACCATCAGACACTTCTGGAAACGGCAGAATTGGCAACGGTTCCGCCTCCTCTTGTCTACTGGACAGTCTTTGCTGGCTAAACACACATATTTAGCGTTCTTCTGTACAGTTCGCTGTAAGGAGAGAAAATGGAACAGAGAACAATATGGTTATTATCCTGCGAAAGAAAGTCAATGTTTTTCCCCTTTCGGTTTTTGTTTCGGACAAGTGAGCTCCTCCTCTAAAGACGCAGCCAATATTAAATATGCATGTTATTATCATGTATAAATGATAGCTGGGGCATTTATACAACAATAGCACAGGATTCACAGATCAGCCTGTGAAATATCAACGGAACAACTTGTGAAGCTTCCTACCTTAAAGAACCCCTTGCATCCCTCACATGTCCGGACCCCGTAGTGCTGACAGGAGGCGTTGTCCCCGCACACCGCACAGCGACCCTCGGTGGCCCCGGGGCTGGAGGTCTTCTGGAACGACATGGGCCCCTCCATGAGCCCCGGGTTGTCCAAGGACACCTGGTCCAGGGCCAACGGCGTGTAATGGAGAGGCGAGGCATGCTGCCGGGAGGGTTGGTAGACGGGCTCCTCTTCGGCCTGCTGCGAACACTGGTGCTGCCCCCCGAGGGGGGAGTGCTGCTCTCCGGGGGGGGCGAAGGTGAAGAACGACGACTGCTGAGACATGCCGGACTTGTCGGCCGCCCAGCACCCGGGGCCCGGGGAGAAGGGGCTGAAGGGGGATTCCCAGGCCGAACCGGGCTGGCTCTGGAGGCCCGGAGTGGACGGGGAGGCGGCGGCCGACACAGGGCTGCCGTAGTAATCGGAGCCGCAGGAAGACAGCGTCTCGTCGAGGTAGCTGAGCGCGAAGGAGCCCGGGTAGCAGCCGAACACCTGCAGGTCGTCGAATTTGAAGGTTGAGTGCTGGGCCTGAGGGCTGGTGCTGCCGCCGGCCACGTGGCCAGCGGGGGGCGCGTTGGAGGCCGTGATCTGGCAGGAGTAGGCGTCGAACTCGCCCACGTAGCCGCTGGTCACCAGGGTGTTGATGCTGGGCAGGGGCGAGGCAGAGAGCTGGTTCCGCTGGGCACCGATGTCCATGGCCAGTTTTGCACTGAGGTCGGGGTTCAGAAACTCAGAGCTGAAGTAGCTGCTGTCGAAAGGCACAGTTCCATACTGAGTTTGAACACAGGGCATCACTGGAAGAAGAGGGGGAAAAACGATTTTAAGGAACGGATTTCCAAGTTGTGGAGCTAAAGTCGCTCTCCGGTTCGGTCACATTAATGATCTAATTGAAAAGCCATGCCTCGCAGAAAACAAATCATCTGTTCAGAAGACCAAGTCGGAGTGATCACCGATTCTAACCAATTTAAACGGAGATAGCTGTCATCCCCCCTCCCGAAAACAACCCGTTGCTCATCTGAACCTCAAATTGATTGTGATTGCTGGTGACATGGCTGAAACATGGCGAGATCACTCTTAGACAAGGCGACATCCCTTTTAAAAAACACTGTGTTTTTGGAGTAACTAATCGGGTGCACCTCTAGTAATTGACGACCTGGAAACTAGACTTGGACAATCATCTGCAAGGCTTGTTACTAACCACCAACGTCAACAACACTGAAGAAAATAAACCACGTTCCTCTACTAAACCACGTTCCTCTACTAAACCACGTTCCTCTACTACAAAGGTGCATCTGACCCTATCCCAAGCAGTACCACAGCTTTGTGCCTCTTGGTATCCCTCGTAAGATTCAGAGAAAGCCTGGAAAGCCGTCTCCCCAGCTGATAGAAAGATCTTGCCAGTGGATATTATATTACTGTCGTTTGATGGTGTGAATACCCTCGGCCAGTTCTGAACTGTGCAGAAAAAATGAATACCCCCACTGGGAGCAACCTGCAAAAGAGCTACCTTGCCCTAGCTAATGAATAGTAAAGAGCCTTGGGCTAAATATTGCTACAAATTAAAATTTTCATTGGATTTGGATTTGTTTTTGTTGTATACTGAGTTTTCCAAACAAAATTCGGAGTTCCACAGCAGATTATTTTGCATATGCCATGGTTACATGTTAGCCGGGCTCAAATCCCTGAGCATGTGTGCCAAATCCCATGACTCTAAGTCAGAGAGATCAAGTGATAAAACTATGTGCCCGTTATAGCACCACAGTGTATTTGATCTGAATGTGTTTGCATTTGTTGAGTCCCTGTGCACAGCCCACACAGGCTTGGGATATCAAGTATATAAAACATTGGCCTGGAATTCTATGGGTGTGACCTTATTTAGTCATGCATTTTACATAATATAATTTTAGCAAAGGAGATGACTGCAGAAACGGCTCCAAAAAGAGATACACACAAGAAGGGTTAGAGGGTAAAACGTGTGGTTCATAGATTAGGCCCAAAAGAAACTCAGATTGTCCAGGGCCCATAAGATCAGACAGATTTTCTAAAGTAACTCAGAGCCCTTAAGATTGACCTTGAAGCAAACCCAACAAGAGTAAGACTAAGTTTGATTCGCTTGTCTGTGGTACAGTTCTCTTTTTAAGAGAAAAATGAACACCAACCTGTCTTCACATTTGAAAAACATTTCTCCAGCACCATAAAAAAGGTCAAATTTAACAGCTCTTTTGGTGCCACATATGAGAGAAAATTATGTGTAGGTTTTTTTTCCTACTCTACACAATGCTTATCTCTAACCTGTGATCTTAAGGCCACAATAGTAGTTCGTTTTTATTCAATTGTGTGGTTTGAACAATGAGACAATAGACATAGTAGGTGTAAAACTGTCCAAAGAGCTCAATTCTTGCAATGCCATTCAGCAAATGTAAATACCTTGTGTTTGCTAATTAGTATTGGCTTGTGAATAGGAACCGGCGCTTTGGTCAGATAGCAAGAAAAAAACAATGTTTCCCCACACACAACCATTAATTAATAAAATCACAGTTCCCTTTTTACACTCGGGTGATTGAATATTTAGCGCTTTTGCCTGTTCACCTAAACTATGTTGTGGTCAGATTGTACTGTTTACAATCACATCGCTATGTTTAGAAAGTAACCAAGATCTTTTTTTAACGTTCACTCGATGCACTCTGGGTAATTACACTGCCGGGGATGCCATTCCATCTGAACCTGTTCACAGACAGCTAGGGATATACCCGGACCCGGTGTGTGTGTGTGTGTGTGTGTGTTATGTGTGTGTGTAGAAGAGGCAATGTATCAAACCTCACCTCTACAAATGTACATGTCCTTGGCCAATGAGTGTGTTCCTGTCAAAGATGTTGCGCCATCGGCCAGTTGCGAGAACACGCTCTTTGAAAGCTGGTTCACAAGCGCAGAAACATATTCGGCACTAGAGCGGCAATAAGAGTGCTCTTGACATGACAGTCATTAAACCTGTTGTCTGCTCTTAATTACCCGATAGCCTGCAATCATCACTTGCTATATTGAGCCAATTCCAAATAGCAGATTATTGCCACTTCCTCCACGATGTTTCATGTTCAGTAGGCTAATGTTAAATCAAAGCTAAATCACATAGCCGTGACGATTATTTGTATTGGTAACCAAGTCAAAAAACCTTCACCAAGATGAGCCTACTTTAAAAGCCTAACGTGGATGTTTGGGAAATTCAAAATAGAAAATGGCATTGAGATCGGAAGCTCGACAGGTGTAGGTCAGGGGTTTCCAAGAGTTTTATATCCTATTTTCCTCTGCAAACACGCACCCAAAGATTAACATGATGGTGTTATTTAGCTCTAAGCCTGTCAAAAACCATTTCGGTTATTATGTTAAAAATGCACAAGACCAGCCGTTCCGCGAGTTAGGGAAACACTTGCCAATGGAGATATTGCAATGACGGCAAAGCTTCAATAGTACACTACATCTGTTGTACTCAGTACGAACAACAGATTTCAATACAGGCTTGTCTATGAAGCTAAACTGGGTCGATCCAGGGCAAATCGGGGCACATTTTACTCTGGTTCAAAAAATCCAATCTCAATGACGCAGTTCAGTGAAGGGGACAATGCCGTCTGTAGGATGCTGTTGTTTTCTAACAGGACTTTACACTGCTGTTTGGCCTCTAAGTGGATATTACAGACTACACTTATTGTAAAAGTAAGGGTGTCATCCCCATTGTTCGTGCCAAATGTCCCTCAGGGCCTCGTATCATAAAGAATTGCAGAATCATCCACAGCATTGAATGGGTTAATGTATTCCGCCTCTTCTCCAACCACACGGACAATAACATTGTCCGTAACAGGATCTGAATATGAATATCTGCATATTCAACAATGCCGTGATTTAATAAATTACAACCACTGGAAGCTTTCAAAACAATCAGCAAATTTGTATTTGGTACTATATATAGGGAAGTATTTACACATGATATGATAAACCCCACAGCTAAAACAGCTTGTGAGTCTTTTTTTGTAAGGCATGCATATCCCTATCTGCACATTGTGCAGGCCCAAAGCCACAGACTTCAGGCAAACCAAACTCAGATCAACCTGTTCAGTTCGCACCAGCGAGGCCTCTATATGGTAACGCTGCACGGAAACTGTAAGGGAACCGCACTAAGGTCACAGACAAAAGCTGAAAGGGATCACGTGTGAAACACCCTGATTTTTCCTGGGGAATCCTTCCTGGCCGACCTCGGTCATCACCGAGGCACCTTGGACAAGAGGTAGTTTCGTAAAAAAATGCCTTTGAAGTGAGAATGTGCAGCCCGATTGCAGTGCCTCTGCAGTTTGCATACAAACTAAAGTAAGAAACATCCTTGACCTAAAAAAAGTGCAAAGGGTCTCATGTTAACCTCTGAACCCCATGTGGAACATGCACCTAGGGGGGGTCTAAGGGAGCTAGGGGTGGGGGGGATAAGGGGGGTGCAGCACCAGAGGAGCCGAGGACAAGAAACACAACCGTGAGACATCCGATATCTCCGCAGAGTTCTCTTGATAACCCAGTAAAACCGCTCGGTGCAGCGCCACCTGTCGCCATTTCATCGTCTTTCAAGTTGTATCTCCTCTGAAGTTGGTAGCACAGGTTTGTATACGCCTTTTTATATCGCATAATAAAATAGCTACATATTCGGATATACGTTTTAAATATCTAACCAATAACAGCATATATAAATAAACACCCCTGACACACTTTACAATTTTCTTTCGGCATTACAATACAGCATTCGGTAATCAATGTTGTATTGTAAAATAACAATATTATTAAAGGTCAAGGCTGCATAGCAAAATAATAAATGTAGGCCAAAAGTAAATGCATGAAATCAAATTGACATTAGAGACCCTAAATTAAACCGCACATAGGCTACAAGTGGGCTGAGTATGGAACAATACATACAGAACAAGACTATATAGGCTTTCAACATTATAACATCATCAAGAAAACACATACACAGTCATGTCAAATAAACTACTACGAATGCCGACATATTTGCATTTAGGTTTACGTTTAATAACAAGTATCAAAGCACTCTTACCAGTCGGATCCATATAGGCAATACAATAGCAAATGCACAAGCAATGCAGAGCCCGAGAAATATATTTTACTAACCTGCTTTATAAATCCTCTTAATTCCAAAGCCAACTTGTCATTTATTCCGAGTGATGGAGAGCACCGACCGTGTTACAACCCTGGACTACTACAGAGCAGACAGTGAATGAAACCCTGAGACTTCGGGGAGCGCGTAATATATACAGTCAGCTCTATTTTGCCGTTACGTCAAAGTGGTCCCGGCTCTGGGCGTGGCCTACCCATATATGGCAAACGGGGCGGTGCTTTTTCCGGGTCAGTAGCCAATGGTGCTCTTCTCACACATACGTCCTCGCACTCTGACGCACACACGGGATTCCATTGACGCAGGCACCACTAGTGTCTGATCTAAATATAGAACTACACGACTGTATACCGACTGAGGCTTTTACTGCCTGGGATAAAGCTAAAAATAAGCGTCTGATGATGACATTTTTTTTTCGCTAAATATGAAGTATTACAAAACATTGTTTTGTAATCTCAAGGAAGGAAGTGCAGTCATTTTTGTTGGGTCATGATCTACTGGTGAATCTATCTATTTATAAAGTGCTAATTAGGCTATTCAAAAGGCATTTACATGTATTCAAACAAATAAATAGCAAAAATTGACCAACATTGACAGAGTTTATTTAGGCCACCTCGTAAATTGCTATAAATCAGGCCTAACCAAATAGCAATTTAAAGGTTTCGTTGTAGCCAATTACTTAGTACAATGTAACAATGGATAATATTAGGCCAACATCTAAGCACTGTACTTACAGGAAGAAAGTCAGTTTAAATGCACTGCAACAATTACCCTTGACATTTATTAGGCGGGTGTCACAATTCTCCATTATAGAGTGGAGGATTTTGATATTAGCTGGGTGGAGTTTGATGGTCTGTGGTCACCCAGAGGTCTGCTGCAGGTGCACATGTACTGCTGCAACATGGGATTGTATCCAGCACATTGCTGTGTCAGAGAAACTATCGTCCACTCTATTCTAACTCAACCATAAATGATGTGGGTTACTGAGCAAAAGAAAGCCACGCTCTGCTGAAAATTCAATAACAGGGAAACATCTGCACATAGCTGCGTTTAGGTACTAATAATATTTTTTTTTAAATCACACCAGAGGAGCTGTCTGTGCCTGTCTACCTACATGTTCATATTTTGATAGACTCCCTGCAGAAATGAAACACACAATTATGGAGCTCCATGCTCCAACACAGAACTATTTATGACAACCTTTTGTACTGCAAAGAAAAACCATGCAAGTGTATGCGTACAAGCCCTGTAGAGTGTGAAAAGAAACGGTAAATTTTTTAAATTCACAAAATACATAACCAGTTTCCCTGGATGGCTGATAACCAACCCCTATTACTCAGGCTAAGGACAGCGTTTCATTTATAACAGCAACTCTTCCCTAATGGGAATGACAATGACAATTCATAAATAATGTTTATTTTTTACTATCTTCACATTCTATTTACAGGAATTGTCATCATAGTTTTTATGAATGCCACTGGGGATATAGTAAAATGTTCATCTGGGTACAGATCTAAGATCAGCTCACTCGAGCTACCAGGTGATGGCCCCAAGCCTTTGGGACAATCTACTGTGAATGCAAACTGTAGCTAGGCTGACTTTAGCCCTCATAATCTGTACCCTCCCGTCCAGGGCCCCTCCACAACCCATACCAAGGTCCCTCTACATCCCATACAGGTGCCCCTCTGAAATCCCACCTACCACAATGTAAAAGTAAATTGCTCATCCCGCCAACACTGCAGGGAACATCTCCATGTATAAATGACGACCAAACAGACCATTTCTATCCGGACAGAATACCAAAACTGTTCTGGATTTTATGAGTGAAGTGGGTATTTGTGGATTCAGATCAGTACATGAAGCCACCTAAAAACCGACCCACTGCTATTTGCACTCTTGTGTTGTGTGTATTTATTGTGTAACTGTATGTTGTCCTGCACATTTTCGCGCCTTATCCGGGCCAGGTCGACGTTGCAACTGAGAATTTGTTCTCAATCGGCCTACCTGGTTAAATAAAGGTAAAATAAAATATATAGCAATAAAAAACAATGGTATCGTATGAAATTCAAAACAAAGGCCTGGTTTCCAAGACCCAGATTAATGGTATAAATTCAGCCTAATAACACGTACAAGCCATGTGTGTTTGTGTAACGAAATGAAGTACACGAGTAAACTGTAAACTCAAAAGAGTTAAACAAGGAAGGAGTAGTACTTGCAAAGTGTCAGTGGCACCATCACCCAGGAGATTTGGCTTCGCTCCACACAATTGGTTTTGTCTGAGGAGTGAATAGCGCAGGGAGACCAACTACTCAGGCCCCCTTCAGGCTTGAACCGCTAAAAATGTTACTTTGAAATCGCTCGACACATAACCGACGCATAACGACTCACCCCCAATCATAATACATGATACAGTACAATCAAAGTCGTCATAGAGTAACGCACATAGATTTCTTAGTGAGACATCAGATACATCAAAGCCAGAAGCCTGGGAAGAAAACTCTGTTCTCACCAACCCCTCGGGAGTCTAGAAGTGCAGTCCTAAATATCCTCTCTGTCCTCATTTGCAGCACAACACTCCAACCCTCTGGGTTTGGGTTCATCTTAAGGAAAATGACTGATGCTTCCTGCAATAGTTTTCGCCAGTGATTTGACATTCATATTCCTCAATTCGTCCACTGTCTTTATCTCTAATGAAGGACAATTAAATCAACCGGTTTTGATGACAGAGCAAAACATTTTAATGTGTACTTAATACATGACCAAAAATAGGAAGATTAGGAATTTAACAAAATAAAGTTATTCCTGAAATGCACATTTATTACCCTACTATTCCGCTACTACTGAGAACAAGATGAAATACATTCTCCCCTTAACCCTTAAACAATTTGTTATAACTCTCTGTTTATTGTAACTGTTCTGATATCAAAGATACATATTTTTAATCACAGTCTAATTTTTTTCTTCATATTAACAAGACAAGTCAATGTGTGACGTACGGTGACGTACGTTTGCTGAGATGCCTACTAAATATCAAACATGAAATAAGTGAACCGCGCTAGAATCTGATGTCTAAAGGCAGCATACTGATATAGTAGCCAAATAGCAGGAACATCAAACACATTTGTGGACAACATTGTGGCCAGCATGAGAACAGAACTGGGCCTGGAACTTTTCCTTCTTAACACCACTTTGCCAAAAAATACAATGGTATATTGCCTAATAATCCATGTACCTCTGGAAGTGGTTTCTTGAGGACATAAACAGCCCACAGAGATTACCATGAATACCTGACCACAAGTTAGTATGAGGAATCAGCTAAAATCAGGTTAAAAATAATTAGAATTCCACACACACGTATATAATTTACAAAGAAGATGCTTTCTGAGCACGGAACATGAGAACCACCAGAACGACCAGGTGATGGTTGATGAAGTTGGAAGTAAACGACTGTGGTCAACATCTGAACAGTATGTGCTGGCTCGTTAACAGAGTACATTCGGAAGTCTCTTACACTGCAGCCAATTAAGAGATCCCTTGGATTCTGTCGCTGTGTGTTTAAGCTCGCAACCCCAGAAGCTGTGACAGGGTAAACATTATGTGGCTGCCTTAGTGACCTTTCTCCTCTCCTGTATATTTTGTCTCCAAATCTTGGCCTGGACAAGCTAGAGGGCTTAACCATGCCACCACGACAGTTTTAGGCAAGAAATCTCCACTTTTAATGATAGCAAATGTCACAATGTGACTAGTAAATATTATATAATGTGTACATAATGTGTAGTGTGTTTGAAGTGGTTATCGTAGAACATGCTTTATGAGAAATGTCTAGACACAAGTCCACAGTCTAGGTTCAACTATTCACTATTCACTATGAGTGACAAGAGGGATTTGAATATCCCACAATTCATTGTACCAAAAACAGGGACCAGCATCTACGTTCAGAAGGAAGTTCTACCGGTATGTATTACAGCTATTTTTCTAAACCTTACAATCAGTCGGACTAATATAATCCTGGATAACAAAATGAAGGTCACTAATTAGTGAGGAACTCCCCTAACCTGGATGTTTAGTTCCTAATTGGAACAATAAAAAGCAGAAAGTAGAGAATTTTGTAGAATTGCATCAACATAAACTGCATTTTTAGTAAGAATGTATAGACGTCTGAAATCTTGTACTTTTTGAATGTAATACATTGTCAGAAACAGGGCAAATTAAAGTGTTTTAGAGTCAGAAATACAGTTCTACACATCGTTTTTCAATTCTTGATCACAATAGATAAGATGGCAGGAAAGGCATTTTGCCATCAACTAAAAACCATGCACCTATATCTTTACTGTACTAGGGGTGTAGTCCTATACGAATACCATACAATTGAAAAGTAACTTTGCACTGGCAGGGCGTGTTAAAGTGTGGTTGAGGGTGTAATATTAAAGTGCCAGTGTCCGCAACAAGTAGGCTGTGATCAGAGTCGGACTACGAGTCAATGCAAACTGATAGGCCTAACTGTGAAAAGGTATACATGGATCATATTTCAGGCACAGGAAACTTTTAGACACACATGAAACAATTGTGTTGTAAACATGATTTTGTATTGGGGTATTATTTGAAACAGACAAATCCATAATTACTTTGCCCATTCGAAACACAATAGCAATGGAAATAGCCTGAGGGGCCAAGGCATACATGAAAATATTTAACATTTTGCCTAATTATGCAATATGGTATTAAATAATACCGTTGTGCGAAAATACAAACACACATTTTGGAGAAAAGGTATTAAACTCGCCTGCATCTCTTAACGATCTTCGGGCCAATTTCAGCTTCACGAAAACCAACTTCAAAGGGAAACCGTGCAAACTTCACTCGGACTGGTTTCGCTTGTTCAGAATAAGCAGGATAGTCTGTTTACATTTGCGCATGTCACTCACTCTTCAATGTATCACTTTCTACATTTGATTTCAACATAAAAGAAAAGTCCTTATAGGACAAAGTCGCTTATTGTTTTCCAGCGAAATTAACTCCCCAGCTTGTTCCATTCATAGAACAGGAGATGCTTGTCTGGCGGAGAACAACCAGGGCCAGTCTCTCCGATGACGTCAATCAAAGGATGGCCTACACACATTGTGACGTAGGTGGAATCCCGGCGTGTGACGTAGGTCAGAGCAGTCCATGTGGGGGAGACGGGGACGTCCAAAATAATCACGAGTACAAAAAAGAAAAGAAAACAGAAAGCAATTGTCTAAAAATAGATCTAAGAAAATATTTGATTGTTATATTTTATATATTGTCAGATAGGCCATGCATCATCCTGGCTTTCAAGTGTCTCTAGCTGCCACTTTCTCTTTCGCTTGTCTGTATCTACACAAAAGCACTTACTCTTTTAAGACTGTTTATAGCTTTTCTGTGCGTGCTTTAGGCAAATGTGTTTGATAATTTCGCATGCTTTTAGATTAGGTTTAGATTTTGCGTTGACTATTTATTAAGCAGATGCTTCCATCCAAGCAAATGTATTCTCGTCAATACGTAAGAACTATTTTTCAGAATTTATTTTATTTTCAGAGAAGAGTAATCTCATGTGAATTTTTCATTGTTTTATTATTTTAAGTGCTCGGATTGTGTGACTGTTATTCTACTGTGTTAGTTACTACTGTGTTAGTTAAAAGATACTGACAGTTTGTTTCAGTAAATATACTGAAAGCCAATTATGCGAGATGGGATTGAGGAAGAGGAAGAGAGTCAGAGAGCTTAACCTGATCAGCCAATGAAATGCATGGCCCAGATACACAGAGCTGTGAAGAAGCCCTTTTCCCCTAAGAGTCTAAACAGATCTGGCAATAAGGTCCCTCCCCAAAAGGTCGTATAGCTGCACATGTAAGACCATCTTGACAGGCGGTATTGCCGCTTAGTGAAGCAACTGCGCAGGCGTCAATCGCAAGGCATTTAAGAGGTTGTCGCCAAAAAACACGCTCATCCCCGGGTGACTAAGCTTCTTGTCATCCAAGACGTCTCCACCAGGCAGTGTAAAAAAATGCCCAGAACATATTAAATAAAACCCCAGTCCCCCAATCCAGAAACGATAGTCTACCTTACAGCAGCATGCAAACACAGTGTCTCACTATTGCCACCGACAGGTGCCGGTATACCTTAACACCAAGCCGTAATACTGTTAACTACTCCAGGCTCCTGGCAAGTGATTATCGATCATTGATCATCAGCACTATACGCATTTGTGTTCTCTATAACTTTTTGCACGAATCCTCTCAGCATTTACAATGTTATACTCCTCACGTATAAACATTGGCTGGTGCGTATGTTTATTGCCTACTGCTATCACAGCGTACCCGTTCAGCGTCTCAATATTTTGTTGATTTATGGACTTAATTTGATTAATTACAATTAAAAAATCTTGCCATTCATTTACACACTGTAAAACCCATAATGACAAAGCTAGCAGTTTTTAATTTTTTTTTACTAATTTATGGAAAATGAAAAACTATTAAATAAATGATAACACATTTCAATAATTTCATATACGTTATTAATCAAACCCATTGTCATGACACTTCATTGAGCTCAGATGCATCCAGTGCAAGGATATGTGTTATTTGGGATGTGTGTTAATAGGGGGTGAATCGCTTTCTTCCTTTTCTGGGGGGACCTGTTGACCTGTCTGTAATCTAAACCGCTGATCCCAAATCCTGTGGTGACCTGTGGCGTATTCAAACGATTGGACATGATTTAGACACACACCTGTCTGTATGAGGTCAAAGTGCATGTCAGACCAAATAGCTGCTTTAAGACTATGGGTTTTGTATACAAGCTTCTTGGGTATGGGTGTACCTCTACGAGCTTTGAGTCTTGAGTATGGGTGTACCTCTACGAGCTTTGAGTCTTGGGTGTACCTCTACGAGCTTTGAGTCTTGGGTATGGGTGTACCTCTACGAGCTTTGAGTCTTGGGTGTACCTCTACAAGCTTTGAGTCTTGGGTATGGGTGTACCTCTACGAGCTTTGAGTCTTGGGTATGGGTGTACCTCTACGAGCTTTGAGTCTTGGGTGTACCTCTACGAGCTTTGAGTCTTGGGTATGGGTGTACCTCTACGAGCTTTGAGTCTTGGGTGTACCTCTACGAGCTTTGAGTCTTGGGTATGGGTGTACCTCTACGAGCTTTGAGTCTTGGGTGTACCTCTACGAGCTTTGAGTCTTGAGTATGGGTGTACCTCTACGAGCTTTGAATCTTGGGTATGGGTGTACCTCTACGAGCTTTGAGTCTTGGGTATGGGTGTACCTCTACGAGCTTTGAATCTTGGGTATGGGTGTACCTCTACAAGCTTTGAGTCTTGGGTGTACCTCTACGAGCTTTGAGTCTTGGGTATGGGTGTACCTCTACGAGCTTTGAGTCTTGGGTATGGGTGTACCTCTACAAGCTTTGAGTCTTGGGTATGGGTGTACCTCTACGAGCTTTGAGTCTTGGGTATGGGTGTACCTCTACGAGCTTTGAGTCTTGAGTATGGGTGTACCTCTACGAGCTTTGAATCTTGGGTGTACCTCTACAAGCTTCGCATACCGTAGGTGCTTCCTGCAACTATAAAGTCCTAGGTTATTTACTTTACATTAAGCAACACACCTGTTTCTCATCAAAACGCCGGCTGAAGTGTTTTTCGATGCTTTGACGTGGTGATATCGATCAAAACATGCGTGGGAGAACGTTGCAGGCAGGACACAGGCGCAGGAAGAACATAAGACGTGAAAAAAAAAAATAGCTTAGACATTAGAAAAAGCAGAACAGAAAAGACAAAGTTACAAGGAACAGAATCCGAAACAAAAGAACGAGAGGAACTTAAATAGGCCCAGTCATAAGGCACACATTTGACAGCAAAATCACGAAACAGGTGCCGCTGTCCTAAATAAGAGAGGGCAAGGTTGTCTGAGGACTTGAGGACTTGATATCTGAACCGGTGTGCACTGAAGAAGATTTCAGACACAGGGAGCTACGATAGCAGCAGCATTTGCCAAAGATTCCGTAGCATTTGTGGCAACTTTCCCAGCTATGCCCAATAAAGAATAATTTATTTGTTGCAATAAATCGTACGGAGGGCAGGTGTTACTTGTATGTTGGTATGACTGATGACTGCACGTTATGCCACGGACACAACGTGATGCAGGCCAATGGAAAACACAGTCGAGGCCAGTAGCAGGAAAAGGACAAACTTCATTGTATATTTTCTTGCTTACATCTTGCTTCCTGCTTCCTGCAAAACAAACACTGTGTGCATTCATGGTACATCTCGGCTGGGATAATGATGTGCAAGAGAATACGCGTTTGGACGAGTATGTACTCGTCCAATCTCACGGACTAAATATTGCCAAAGCCAGGCAACAGAATGTGGCATTAGTGGTTTCATAAAGCTTCTAGCTGCCAGACCTAAAAAAATTACAACATTTTGTGGCCACACTATTTTCCTATGGGAGGTGACAATACTTACATTAACAGTAAATGCAGAATATGAATAGATTAGTAATCTAGAAGTTGACTTCGAAGGCAGAAATTGATCATTGCATTAGTTATGACAATATTAGTAGCTGATCTAGGTGAAGTAACATCTTTGACTAATTGGAAGCACCATTTACCTGACTACTGGCAATGTGATGCAAAAATTCATTACAATGGAGTCTTTTATCCATCTCCTTGCATAATACTTAACGCACGAAGAAATGTCGGCAATATATATCACATTACTAACTGTAAACAAAGGCATGCAAACAAACATACATGGATAGACCGATAGCCAAATGCATCCTAACCTTAGCTTCTAACACTTCAGTCCAGTAAGAACATACTGTAGCTGTCCACTAACTTGCAGTACAGCATCCATAGTGAAACAGGATAAGGACAGTGGTGACTGAATCCTTCCAGAAGCCTAAAGTAATTCCGGTTTGCTTGCCAGCATCTTCTCTAATGTCCCTGCTCACGTTTGCCAAAATAAAGAGTGGAGGGGGGTAGGCATGAGGCCTGGCAGGCGTTCTCCGAGCTAACACGCTGTATTTCAACAGTGTTCCGGGCCCTAGAACCAACCAACTAACCGATTTTTGATTGAATATAACATTACGTTCCGTTGAAAGCATGTTGCCAACTTAGTGGCCTTGACATTTGAAGGTTGCGTGTTTAACACTTGGCCGAGTCATGCCGGCGATGACTGTAAAAATGGAGGCATCTCTGCTAGGCATTTAGCGTAATGTAGATCCATTTGGAGTAAGGCCGTAGTGTCCTGTCCAGGAAGTGTACTGTGAAGCACTAGAGCTAGAGAGAGACAGGGGTCAGATTCCTGTTCCTACAAAACGAGACCATTCTGGCACGCAGAAAAGATGGGTTATGCAAGGAAACCCTCATATTGAACGTAACTAAGGACAGATTTAAATGCAACTAGGGACAGATTTAAATGTGCCATTATGTTTAGCCCTTCCCTCGTCGTTCATGTATGTGGGGTCAATTTTGAAATGGGCTCACAGTGAACAACTGGTGCTCAACTTCACAGCTGTAAATCACACTGGAAAGTCAAGAAGTGCACGCACGCACAGCCCAACAAAGTGCAACATGCGATCAATGAGAGCTAAAACTACATAAAATACATGCCCAGCAGTCTAACCACCAATGAGGCTAACGGGCGGGAAATAACTAATATACTCTCCATATGGGATAATTGCATAATTGGACCAACGTGTATTCTAATTAACTCTTTATGAAAGAAACAAATAATATACTCCATGTTAAGTTCTCCAGATACATGGGTCATGTGACTTTAGTTATAACTCCTATATCTTGTTCTGCATCCTGATAGCTGTAGCCAGCCACTGGTCGGAGCGGACAGTGCCAGAGACGGGCCTGTGTGTCTGGCAGACAGCGCAGAGGGCCCATATCAGTACGCCCGTGGCCCGCGAGGGGACTCGTGAGACGGCGGATTCGAGTTACGCAGGAATCTCCCCTGTCTCCGGGCACCAGGGAAAGCGACCGCGTGGTGGATCAAAAGTCAGAGCGTGTGTGTGTGTGTGTGTGGGGGAGTGACAGAGACGGAGGGAGAGTGAGAGAGGGAGTTAGCTGAGGACAGGGACAGATGGAGATGTGATGAATAGGTGTGTCACATGTCTGGAAACTTTACTACATGTTACCATAAAACAAAAAGCCAGAGTAACATACTGTGCTTACAGAGTTTACAGTTTGTCGTCAGTTATGATAGCATTTTAATCACGCCACATATTTATGGGGTATTTTTTTAAAATTTGTGCAATTTATGGCAGGAAATGTTAAAGTAAAACAAACATAAAGCTGAGGGCATGAATATTTCAAATCATATATATAAAAGCACTACAATACTTATATTTATAGAATTAATATGGACCACATTCCCCATTCCTGCACTTGCCACTAGTTTTTGTTGACGTACATTTGTTGAATATTTCTTGCTCTTGAATGTTTTTCTTAAGTGACTACTGCGTAGATGTAGCGAGCCATGACACATGCATTTTATTGTTTTAGAATAAACACGTATATATTGTGACAGGTGTTTCATTCCTTTCACATAGTTAACCTTACAATTTGTCCCTGGGTTGAGATCAGGTGACTTCAGATCAGGTTAAGCCGGTTTCAAAGTCACCTAGATCCAAAATCCACAATCCAGGTGAACAGGGTGCTGCTCAGCATTTCTATACCAGAGAACATACAGTAATATGGTGGTAATTGATGACATTCATCACTTTTATAAAAACAAACTAGAAAGCTTTGGAATAAAATAATGTATGGGATATAAGAAGTGCCTATTAAGCCAGTCCAACGTGTCAGTTGTGTGTCGCCCGCGTGTCAGTTGTCTCTCGCCTCGTATCAAGTCAATACACTGTATTTGATCAATTTGATGTTATTCTAATGGACAAATAAGTATTTGTATTTATTTTGAATTTCTAGATGACCCCAAACTTCTGAACGGTAACGTACGTCGAAATTAACATTACTACATTAGTCATTTCAGACATCCGTTTGGAGGAAAATGCTGGTTCCTGATACAAAATGACTGAGGTAACTGTCAGTTGTTAGTAAAGACAACCCAACACAAAACCTTTTAGCATGACAACATTAAAATGAGAGCTGAGCAATGGTCAAACACCATTCATAAAACCACATTCAGTCACGTACAGCAAAATCCCTCTGACAACTATGACCTTGAAAAAGGCAAGAATTTCCAAAAAACAAATGTAAGGCAATATTTTAGATCGCTGCCATTGTAAATACATACAAATATATTGAGGCCATACATATTTTTTTTAATAAAAAAAAACATCTCCACTCACGAGGAGAGCTTCTCAATAGTAATGTTTGGACGACGTAGAAAGTGTGTGTCCTGTAACAAAGTGTTTAGAGAGTTCCTGATCAGGTCAGGCGATGTAAGAGACACCGTCAGCTGTCTGTACATTTACTGTATAGATGACAGGTCAGAGGCAGTCTGACATGCATACCAAAAATGACCACAGACTATTTGCATTTAGCATTAACCACCATGGAAAAAAGTTTGTTGCGAAAAATTGTGAAATTTGTTGTGAAACGTTTATAAAACGCTGCCAAAGAGCTGGTCCATCCTTGTACAGAGACAAACAATGAGGCATAAGAGTAATAAAAAAAAGAAATGATGGAATGTTATATTAGAGAATTGAATAGCAACCGTTAGAGACTACAAGTAAAACTATTATGAATGAGTCCCCGCAATCTTTTGACTTTCTTTATAGGACTAGGCAACTTTGATCTAAGAGGTCAGCGGTCACGAGGAATTGATCAATTTCGGAAAACCCAAATGAGTTTTTCCAGCACTCCAGAGCCACCTGCACGTGTCGCCTAGGACGACAGAGCGATGGGGCGGAGTCAGTCGAGCGAAATCTGGATGAAGTTTCCTCTCGGTACGGATCTGATCTGGGATCTGGGACCATCTTCAGGATTGCCAGGTTAGATTAAAACGATAACGCAGATCCGTTATTTGTGATGGAATAAGCCTGATGTTTTGGCAGGAGCAGCCATCAGCATATTCGCCTGGTTCTTGTGTGTGATGCGGATCTAAAAGGACGGTGGAAAACAACAATGTTTTTAACAGTGTTCCAAATATCCCTACGGAGTTGCTAGTACAGTACTCAAGTAGAGTATAGAAGTACCGTAAATTAAAGTATACATGTATAGTATACAACTACTGTAAAATAAAGTATACATGTGCTGGTCATACAATTACAATATCATAAAAAAGTTGATTTATTTCAGTAATTCCAAATGTTTATTTCATTTAATTGTGATGATTAAAAAACTGACAACTAATGAAAATCCCAAATTCAGTATCTCCGAAAATTAGAATATTAGTTGTCAGTTATAGTCATCAAAATTAAAAGGAATGAACACTTGAAATATATCAGTCTGTGTGGAATGAATGTATACATTAGACAAGTTTCCCTTTTTGAATGGAATTACTGAAATAAATAAACTTTTTGATGCCATTCTAATTCTATGACCAGCACCTGTACTAGTACAGTACTCAGGTACAGTATATAAGTACAGTATACGAGCACAGTATACGAGCACAGTATATGAGTACAGTATACGAGCACAGTATACGAGCACAGTATACGAGCACAGTATACGAGCACAGTATACGAGCACAGTATACGAGTACAGTATATAAGTACAGTATACGAGTACAGTATACGAGCACAGTATATGAGTACAGTATACGAGCACAGTATACGAGAACAGTATACGAGCACAGTATATGAGTTCAGTATACGAGCACAGTATACGAGCACAGTATACGAGCACAGTATACGAGCACAGTATACGAGCACAGTATACGAGCACAGTATACGAGCACAGTATACGAGCACAGTATATGAGTACAGTATATAAGTACAGTATACGAGCACAGTATACGAGCACAGTATACGAGTACAGTATACGAGCACAGTATACGAGCACAGTATACGAGCACAGTATATGAGTTCAGTATACGAGCACAGTATATGAGTACAGTATACGAGCACAGTATATGAGTACAGTATACGAGCACAGTATATGAGTACAGTATACGAGCACAGTATATGAGTACAGTATACGAGCACAGTATACGAGTACAGTATACGAGTACAGTATACGAGCACAGTATACAAGTACAGTATACGAGCACAGTATATGAGTACAGTATACGAGCACAGTATATGAGTTCAGTATACGAGCACAGTATATGAGTACAGTATACGAGCACAGTATATGAGTTCAGTATACGAGTTCAGTATACGAGCACAGTATATGAGTTCAGTATATGAACTTACGGTGCACGGAGGCTGCATCCAAGGCTCACCGTCTATCTGCATTGGCAATGCTTTATATGTCCTGAGAAACGCAATTTAACAGAGTCCTTAAACGCGGACAAATAAAAGCGAAACACTTAGAAAACGTGTGCGCAGAACGTGCATCATGTTCACCTGATTGTGATCTCTGACGTCTGAGCCAGTCTGAGTCCAGCACTCTTCAGGCCCGAATAGATTTGACCCATCTCGACTGCTCCCTCCAAACCCACCACCTCAATTCGCTTGTCACCAAGGTCTGCGCGGGGGGATATTACACTTATTACACAGGCTACCATTATCATAGTGATTATTAACAAAGACAAATGAAAGCCGAGCAATAAGTAGCAATAACACAATTACCATTCATAACATTATTCATACTGAATAAAAACCGTTAACGGAGAATGCCTGAGGTAGTCAGACTGGGCTGTACCTTGTGTGCAGACTTTCAGAAGGTCGTGCTCGGTGATGATCTCAGGGGTCTCCGCTGTGACGTTCAGTCGGTCGTCCTTCTTAGCCTCCCCCCAAAGGTTGGAGCCGCCGTGCATGCTGGGTATGTTGATTACGGCGAGGCCCTCTAGGGAGTGGCTGCTCAGGTCCAGGGGCCTCCCACAGCACTGAGAGGCAGACGGTAGGGTTGACAACCTCGCAGGATGATTTTCATTACATGCTGACAAACTATATTTATTATTATTATTTACCCAACCTGTGCTTGGCTGTGAGAATTACAACTGAAGCTTAAAAATCAGACAGTGACCATACTGACAACCATTGCTGCTCGCAGGACATTTCTTAGAAAATAGACGTCTTTATGAAAAGACAGGAAACACAAATACTGGGACATCACTTGGACCGGGGAAATTTTTTTGGCATTGCTTTTGTAAATCAATATTACGTTTGTTGCTTAGTGACTGTCACTGAAGACCCTTTCCGATTTCTTAAAATAGATTGTGGAAAACTGTGATGTTTGTAGACTACAACTTTCTCTTCTCTTACAATCTGTCAACACTCTTTGAAACAGTCAATTGGTTTTAATGATCTTGAAATGTTAAGGTGTATGAATGGTCGCCATGCATCCATTGTTGAGTGTATGGACTCCTTAGAAACCAAAGAACAGCCATATCTCAGAGTGGCAAATCAGAATAAACGATTAAGACGGGTAAAAGAACACTGGACAAAGGAAGGTTTAAAAAAAGTGCTATGGACCAAGTTTGAGGTGTCTGGACCACAAAGAACAACATTTGCGAGACACACACCAAATTAAAATATGCTGGAGGAGTGCTTCATGAAATTTCTCAAGCACAGTGGAGGCAATGTCATGTGTGCTTTGGTGTTGGTAAATTTGAACAGGGCAAAAGGCCAGCATCCCCATATCTTTTGTGGGTACTATTTAAAGAAGCTACCATTTAATGAAGATGCCCCAGACAGTGAATGTCTAAAGAAAGACAGTTTTATTGCTTCTTTCGAAGCCCATTCTTTTCAACAGCAGTTATCAACTACAATAGTGATGTACGACATTAACAATGGCTACACTGTATTTCTAATAAATGTGATGTTATTTTAAACAGACAAAAATTGCATTTCTTTTAAAAACTGTCCCAAAACTTTGGATTGTAGTGTATAGTCATTCTTGCGCAAGCCACCCTGTTATTGGCACATCATTAGGCAGTAATATGTAACCATATACAATTAATTGTTTACCTCAATGCTAAGAGACTCCTTCAGTTTCTTACAGGACGCCGAGATGGTCTCCGAGGTGGCAAACTCCAAATACCACAGTTTGTTCTTAATCCTTGCAGACAACGTAAAAAAACACACATTGTTTTGGCTCAGTGCTCTGACCGATGAAATCCTTCCAATGTTTCCTCACACTTTAGACTGATGTCACGACGCTCACGTTCCCATCTCACCTGCTGTTGAACTTCTGTGGGTGCTTCTCCCTCATGGAATGAAAGCGGTGTGCAATGGAGGCATCCTGACAACAGGCACAATGCACATTAGCATTTACGTGCATTTCAAGTAATTCATCCCTTAGCGCTGCAATCACACCCAAAACAGTCCGGAAATAAAAGGCGTATGAAAGCCCATTCAGAAACCACCGACGGCCACACAGCAGGGGAGCCAACTAGACCCAGTCACCCTAAGGTTGTCGCTCACCACGCCTATGGAGAAGTAGTTGTTGATTATCTCGTAGGGCACCGGGTCTCCGATCTCCTGCGGGTCATCCGGAATCACCTGCACATTCCAGCGGTCCATAGGGACCAACACGCCTTCCTGGACTACTTTCAGAAACTCCTCGAGGCCGGTGCCGTCGTAACCTGCGGAGGTTGCCGTTGATCCGGAGGGTTAGACAAAATAAAAGGTAACCGTGGGGATGAGACTCAAACGTCAATGTGTTGTACTCTATTTAAGGATGACGGTGCATTTGGAATCAACACAGTAAGAGTTCGATTTTTACCTCCTCCCCAGCGGAGACAGCGAGCCAGGTCATTCCCGGTGCCAAGGGGCAGAACCGCCACTGGGGGGCGCACCGGCAGATCCGCTTTGTCTAGGAAAACACAAATTGACCTGGAGATGATCTACGTTTTTCGCTTCACCTGTGTGTGAGTGTTGTCACAATGTTTGGGCTCAGCTGGTTAAGTCGAAAAAGTTAAATAGTCTCCAAGACTATTGAAATGTCTTACAGGGAAAATGGAAATAACACACACCTATTTTATCTAAAATCCAACCCACTGTGCCATCTCCTCCACACACCAGGATCCGGTAGTCCAGAAGGTTCCGGAAGAGGTTGAGTCTATGGTGACACGCAAAACATACCCGTTTATCAAATGTATATAAAAAAACCCTTATACATCAGTAGCCAAAGCGCGTGCAGAAGCAAAGCACCCAATGACACGTATTGGTAGCAGGGAGCTAAATTGGTCCAGTAAATCTGTAGCATTTTAGTTTAACCCGTTGGCCTGAGGACTGTGATTACCCAGGTCCAGGTCCTCCGTTGGAGAGGTTGAAGACCTGCCGTGGATTCAGCAGGTACTGGAACTTCCTCAGAACTCTGAAACATACATGCCATGACATTCAGTCATACATATATAAAAACACACAAACACACACACTCAAGTACTGTAGACGATAACATATTTGGCTGATGACGCCCCTGCTCTGTCCTCACCTCTCCCCCTGTTTCCCGCCACTCTTTGGGTTCACAAACACCAGAAGAGGGTGGGTTCCTGGAACTGGAGCTATCTGCAGTGAGAGATGGGGAGGTGTTAGTCCCCACAGACAATGGAAATCGTGCCATGCCCCAGCCAGGACAACACACTGGCTGCAAGTAGGACAGACACTAGCAGATCCATACTCAAGGAAAATCTATTCGCACATTAATGGTCGGGCTTACGCTAGGCGTGGAACAGTTAGAGCCGTGTATAATACAGCGTTCCTGTCACCGGAACATGGCGGCCTACCTGAAGAACATGGCCGTCTGGTGTGAAGCTCTCTATGCTGGTGTCGTCCTTCAGGTTCTTCCACCCCTCTTCGTCCTGCTCCCGAAACGGGGAACCAGAGCATTATGTCAGGGATTTCCACAGCATGACACCACATGCAACAGTGTACTAGTTTTACCGGGAATGTTTAGCGTTCGGCTGAAGCACAGCCTGTACGGATAAACACAGTGGGACTTGACTCCCAGGCCGGTGTGGAATGGAGTCATGGGACTCACGGGGTCGTGGGTTTTTACGGCTGACCTTTGACACCGAGTATATGGCCCACGGCGGCAGAATGTGGTCTCTGAGCATGCCGCAGTCACACGATGACGACCCGAAGTTCACACAGTCGTCATGGCGCTAAAACAAGAGGTCATCGCAAACACGAGTGTCAGCCTGTGCATGCGCGCGCACACACACACACATTCCATCAATACACACATGCATGGGCACGCACACACCTACCATCTGTTGACACCACACACAGCGCTTCCCTGCCTGGGTCTTGATCTTCTTGCTGCAGAAGTAGCACTTACTGGAGTCACAGTCTGCACTGACCCAGCTGTGAGCAGTCACCTGGAAAAGAGAGGGAATGAAATTCACCTATAAACACCGCATCAACCAGAACCACATTCACCTATAAAGACCACATCAACCAGGACCACATTCACCTATGAACACCACATCAACCAGGACCACATTCACCTATGAACACCACATCAACCAGGACCACATTCACCTATGAACACCACATCAACCAGGACCACATTCACCTATGAACACCCCATTAACCAGGACCACATCAACCAGGACCACATTCACCTATGAACACCACATTAACCAGGACCACATTAACCAGGACCACATTCACATTTGAACACCACATCAGCCAGGACCACATTCACCTATAAACACCACATTAACCAGGACCACATCCACCAGGACCACATTCACCTATAAACACCACATTAACCAGGACCACATTCACATTTAAATGTTTGATTTGAATCCTGACTTCACATGCCAAGTACAGGACAGAGGGAATTCCATTGAGCCTCACCCCGATGAGTTTCTTGGCTTTTACAAAGGTGTTGATGCAGGGTTTAGGGTTGTTGTTGGCACAGCGACTATGGACTGTACATCTGCACACTGTGGGGGAGAAAAAGGCACTTAGGAATTAAGGAATGCTTGGGTTGACGCATGTGGCAGGAAGTAGCAACCGTGTGTAGGCAACTCTTGAATAGGCATAAGATAATTACAATGAAATGTATGAAAAGGTTATTAGAGGAATGATTTCAGGGGCACTAGTTCTGACCTAAACCGGTCTGGTGTAAAAAAAGGGGAGGCCCAGAGGCTTTTATGCCAACCCACCAGAAACACACCCGGAAAAGAAAAAGACTTGATCAGTTGAGTGTTGCTGTGTTAAGAAAAATGTGGATATGCCCTAATGCCAGAAAACACATAATGTTGAGACAGAGCTGGGGACAGAGCTTGGGACAGAGCGGGGGACAGAGCGGGGGACAGAGTTCGCCCCCTGGTGATGGTTTTAAGCCCTTACAGACACAGCAGAGGCCTTGTTTCCTGACCCCGAGCAACATGTTCTGGCAAACACTGCAGAAAGTAGGCTTGTTGAAGTGCTTCATCCTCCAGATGTGCTGCCCGTCCCGCTCTGCCATCTGAGGATGACAGAAAAGAAACCTCAAGTAAAGCTTGCAGGACCGATCTCTGAGATGTGTTAAGAAACCAGTCCCAGTACACTGCCACGGTGTCCTGTTCTCAAGGAAGAATCAAAACCAAAAAATGCCCATGTGTGCAGATGTCACCGGACACTGTACTGTCACGAGAGCGAGCCTGGAATAGATGAGGACAAGACAACACTTCAGGCTGACACTTCAAAGTGAAATCCAAAATCTGACGTGACATTCATCAGGAGGTGTAACAGTGTAACTGTACAGTGCCGAAGCAAATGCCGCAGACTATTAAAGGGGTTCGATGTGTGCCGATTCACATAGCTGGATTTGACTAGCGCCATAGTCTAACCGTATTTAACTAGTGCCATAGTCTAACCGTATTTAACTAGTGCCATAGTCTAACCGTATTGAACTAGTGCAATAGTCTAACCGTATTGAACTAGTGCCATAGTCTAACCGTATTGAACTAGTGCCATAGTCTAACCGTATTGAACTAGTGCCATAGTCTAACCGTATTGAACTAGTGCCATAGTCTAACCGTATTGAACTAGTGCCATAGTCTAACCGTATTGAACTAGTGCCATAGTCTAACCGTATTGAACTAGTGCCATAGTCTAACCGTATTGAACTAGTGCCATAGTCTAACCGTATTGAACTAGTGCCATAGTCTAACCGTATTGAACTAGTGCCATAGTCTAACCGTATTGAACTAGTGCCATAGTCTAACCGTATTGAACTAGTGCCATAGTCTAACCGTATTTAACTAGTGCCATAGTCTAACCGTATTTAACTAGTGCCATAGTCTAACCGTATTTAACTAGTGCCATAGTCTAACCGTATTTAACTAGTGCCATAGTCTAACCGTATTTAACTAGTGCCATAGTCTAACCGTATTTAACTAGTGCCATAGTCTAACCGTATTTAACTAGTGCCATAGTCTAACCGTATTGAACTAGTGCCATAGTCTAACCGTATTGAACTAGTGCCATAGTCTAACCGTATTGAACTAGTGCCATAGTCTAACCGTATTGAACTAGTGCCATAGTCTAACCGTATTGAACTAGTGCCATAGTCTAACCGTATTGAACTAGTGCCATAGTCTAACCGTATTGAACTAGTGCCATAGTCTAACCGTATTGAACTAGTGCCATAGTCTAACCGTATTGAACTAGTGCCATAGTCTAACCGTATTGAACTAGTGCCATAGTCTACCGTATTGAACTAGTGCCATAGTCTAACCGTATTGAACTAGTGCCATAGTCTAACCGTATTGAACTAGTGCCATAGTCTAACCGTATTGAACTAGTGCCATAGTCTAACCGTATTGAACTAGTGCCATAGTCTAACCGTATTGAACTAGTGCCATAGTCTAACCGTATTGAACTAGTGCCATAGCCAACCGTATTGAACTAGTGCCATAGTCTAACCGTATTGAACTAGTGCCATAGTCTAACCGTATTGAACTAGTGCCATAGTCTAACCGTATTGAACTAGTGCCATAGTCTAACCGTATTGAACTAGTGCCATAGTCTAACCGTATTGAACTAGTGCCATAGTCTAACCGTATTGAACTAGTGCCATAGTCTAACCGTATTGAACTAGTGCCATAGTCTAACCGTATTGAACTAGTGCCATAGTCTAACCGTATTGAACTAGTGCCATAGTCTATTGAACTAGTGCCATAGTCTAACCGTATTGAACTAGTGCCATAGTCTAACCGTATTTGCCAACTAACCGTGCCATAGTCTAACCGAAGTGCCATAGTCTAACCGTGAACTAGTGCCATAGTCTAACCGTATTGAACTAGTGCCATAGTCTAACCGTATTGAACTAGTGCCATAGTCTAACCGTATTGAACTAGTGCCATAGTCTAACCGTATTTAACTAGTGCCATAGTCTAACCGTGAACTAGTGCCATAGTCTAACCGTATTGAACTAGTGCCATAGTCTAACCGTATTTAACTAGTGCCATAGTAACCGTATTTAACTAGTGCCATAGTTTATTTAACTAGTGCCATAGTCTAACCGTATTTAACTAGTGCCATAGTCTAACCGTATTTAACTAGTGCCATAGTCTAACCGTATTGAACTAGTGCCATAGTCTAACCGTATTGAACTAGTGCCATAGTCTAACCGTATTGAACTAGTGCCATAGTCTAGTGCCATAGTCTAACCGTATTTAACTATTTAACTAGTGCCATAGGCTAACCGTATTTAACTAGTGCCATAGTCTAACCGTATTTAACTAGTGCCATAGTCTAACCGTATTTAACTAGTGCCATAGTCTAACCGTATTGAACTAGTGCCATAGTCTAACCGTATTGAACTAGTGCCATAGTCTAACCGTATTCCGTATTTAACTAGTGCCATAGTCTAACCGTATTGAACTAGTGCCATAGTCTAACCGTATTGAACTAGTGCCATAGTCTAACCGTATTGAACTAGTGCCATAGTCTAACCGTATTGAACTAGTGCCATAGTCTAACCGTATTGAACTAGTGCCATAGTCTAACCGTATTGAACTAGTGCCATAGTCTAACCGTATTGAACTAGTGCCACAGTTTAACTGTAAGGGCTCCTTGCCTTGAGTCCCAGCAGCACCAGCAGAGGCACATTATTCATGCCCCCCTTGATCCACTCCTGCAGGGTCACCGTCCCGTTGCCGTCACTGTCAATATCCTTCATCATGTCTTCCAGCACCTCGGGGATCAAGCAGAAGAATTTAGACCACAAATATACTTGGCTAACCACCGCCAACAGGTGCCCAGGGAACTGATTTGGCGAAACCGTCGCTGCTAGTGTTGATGCTGTATCTATAAGCATTCCGCTGAAACTAGCTAGCCTACTGTATTCAATATCACTCAGCATAAGATTGGTCCCTGATTCAGGAAATAAATTCAGCAGGGTATAAGAAGTACAAAGTACGTGGCTGGGTTTCAGATGTTAGACCACAGGGTAAAAAACATTTGGGTTTTCACTGGTTCCTTTCATTTCATGAACCTGTTATTGATACCTGTGGGGTAAAGACTGGAACACAGCCTTGTACTTTGTCAATTCTGACACCTGTGTACACATTCCTGAGTAATCCCGAGTTGTCCGAAGAGTTCATCTCTAACGAGAGTAGAAAACGCAGGCTGAATAAGTGAGCAGGTTCAGTACGATAAGAATCTCATTTCAAGCGTATTTTCACGGTGCGCTTAGCAAAAGTGATCACAGAACAAATTGCGCGGAGAACAGGCATCAATCATTAACGTCTGGGTTCTAGAATACCCGTCGGGACGGATCCGTTAAGCGGACCGAATGAGTACACACTTAGGAACCGGTGACCGGCATGCAAGTTCTGTCCTACCGGCCTGAGTTCTGTCTTTTCCCAACCCAGGTAATCTGCTGCTCGCATCATCTGAGTGATGATCCGATCCACTTCCTGAATAAAGGTAAAACTGCGGATTAGCGCAGTGCAGAGGCATATTTATTTAAAATACAGGAAGTACATTCCAGTCGGGTAGCAGTCACTTACTGAGCTATCCAGTAGTCCGTTACCATCTTTGTCATAAAGTTTGAAAGTAACTGGAAGCACAAAGAAAAATGCATCATCAAATTATCCAGATAACAACAAATACTTTGTTTCCACTCTCAAAGGTCAAAGCAGACAAACCCCGCCGTACGATAAAAACTGGCACACAGAGTCTTATTGGTGAGAAGTAAACATCACTCACATTCCAGTTTGTCTCTGGGCTGCCCCTCCTCTAACACAGTGAAGTAACATGAAACCTCTTTCAGGTACACTCCACCTGAAAGACACAACTAGGCAGTTATTGTGTTATATTTTTTGCAAGTGGAACACATATCATCTTACAACCTATAGAATAAGAGCCATCTACTGTAATTGAATAACACATTGTCGGGCTTCAGCAAAGCTATTAAACTCCATAAATGGGAGGCGGAAACTTCCTATATTTATTTTATTTCGACTTTAATTGCTGGTGTCTCAGGTCTGAATCGGTCTCTCGTTAAAAAAAGTGGATATAAACCAAGGGTGTTTTGGCCCTCCAGAACCTGAGTTCAGAAGTGTTGGGCGATGGTAAACTTAAACAATTCTGACATGTAGTCACATGTGGGCATTGAGGCTATGAGGTACAACACCCAGTAAACGTCAACTCGACACAACCCAGAGTAAGTACTTGGTGGAAGCAACTCAGGCACCAACCAGCTTCTACTTCATTACCACGTCCCACTATGTGCAGACATTCCCACTGACATTGGAACCTGTATTAAAAGCTCCACACGCACCTGAAAAAACACATCTTCCAAAGGATCTTTTAGATCGGGTCAGAACAAGTAATTAATATCTAGTTTTTTTTGTCTGAACCAGGAAGCGTTTTGTTCCCTTAAGGTTACATCTACAAACAACCAAATGATTAACTAAAAGAGAACCAGACATTTGGGAAATAAACACACTGTGACTCCATCATCTGGTTAAGAGATGCTAAATACGTAGGAATTTGTCGAGTTCACAGAGTTCACCTACTGTTGTTTTCAATTTAGGCCAAATTGAAAACCAAACGGTGTATCGTATACAGTACTGGGAGTTGGATGTGACCAGGCTCACCCTCTTTCGGCGGAGGACTCTTCATTTGAACATCCCTCTCTGCGTTTTGGAAGTAGCAGTAAAGGCGTTGGCAAAGATCAGCTGGGAGGTCATCTGCCTCCAGGTAGGTCGTGAGAAACAAACTAAAGCCTGTGGCATCGATGCACTAGAAACAAGATAAAAATGGAAAAACCACCAATGGTTAAAGGGGGAAGCCTAAAGATATGGTAGAAAGAGTATCCCGTCGAACGCACCTCTCCGAATCTGTGCTGAGCCAGCCGTCCGCCTACATTGAAGTCCTTCATCACATCTTTAACTCTCACTCTGCTATCTGCGTAACGGACAATACTGGAGGTCAATACGGGTATATCGCATGTCAGACAGAGTAAAACAATCCAGATATCAGCAAACCAGCATCGTGCCTTTGACATTTCAAGTCATCTAGTCATAATCATAAGATGTTGGTCAAAAACCTCAGCTTCGAGGTCCGATCTATTACAGAACAAGAAATTCTCTCACAATCCATGTACTGTTGCAGCTGAATAAAGTCCACAGGGCTCAAATCTGGATCTTTGGTCGTGTCAGGAAGAGCTGCCATGGTCGTCCGTTTCTTTCACACGAGCCACAAAAACTGAATGGAGAGACGAGAGCCTGGGACAGAAAACGAGAAGACAATAAAAAGTACAAGATATTTATCTTCAGCAACTGTGTAACAGGGAATGACGTGCATTGAAACCGGTTATTTCCACATTCCTCGTTCCTCAGACTAACCAAACATACATGCCATTGCTTATCTCCGAATACTCTTTAAAACGGCCAGATTAAGAAAATATTGTTTTCCACAGGGACACAACATTATTCAAGTGACATAGGCTACTAGTATAGCCCAGTACAGAAGCCATTCCATCAGACGTTTCACATACAGACCTCAACAACCACACACTGTACAACAGGCAGTAAGCTTACAGCAAACCCACTCATGAAATAAACTCAAACTGAGCCACTGGGCTGAGGGACCGGGCGTGTCTGTTGTCTAATGACCAGCTGACAGTGAATTGTATTATTCATATGGAAACGCACGTTGTACCAACCAACTGAATGGAGTTCTGGGTCATTAGAGTCGAGTCAAAGGGAGGAGTAAACACATGTAGACACTTGCCCTTGAATACCCAACTCTACTTGCTTGCCGTGGATCAGTTTGCTTTGACTTATTCTCCCCTAATATTCTCGTCTCCCATCCTCAACCAGCTATATCCCGGTCTCTTTAGTTAAGGGAAGACAAGCAGACAAGCTGTGTTGTTTACATTCAGTCTTGTACATTTTTTAAGACATTATTGCAGGCATTGGGTAGAATCTTATGTTACTATTATCTAGGAATGAGAATGAGACAATATATTCACAAATCCCCCAAGATAATTAAATGAAAGGAGAATAAAGTCCAGCCTTGGATTTTGACACCTATGTGTACTAGGTGCCTAAGGAGTTAAATCCGCTCCAACTTGTTGATTAGTGAAACAAGAAGGCAGTGGGCCAAAACAACCAGTTCCCGACACACATGACACATGTAGGGGGCTCGTGTTTAGACTCATTTCCTATGACACAGTTGCAGGTGGAGATGATCAATAGTAAGAGCATGCTTACCTTCAATCCGTGAATAAAGTCCTAGATGCCCGAGGTGACCAGCAGTAACACATACGCTTCTGAAAAATTATTGTATACTTGTAAAAAGGCGAAGCTGGGACACTTGAGCCCGAGAGCAGATGTTGTTTTACGCAATAAAAAGGGATTTAGCAGACAAGGAGTGGCTACAGTCGCCTGTTTGCCAGGCGTTTGAAAGAGAGAGTTTGTTTCACATTACTCGGCGCACCGGTGCAATGGCGCTTCACCCTAATGACCAATGAACCGCTCTGAAACGAGGGACTTCCGCTCATCCGTGTTACCGGGCGGTGTATTACAAATGTGCCTGATGAGAGAATTGGATTATTTGCCCCATTTAGACCCTGGTAAGTGATTGCATTAATGTAGGAATCGGACTTTATCTCATTTTGAAAGAGCATCATGACATTGTTATATATGTATATATATATAGGTTATTGATATGAATCACCGTCCCTTCTGGAATACGAAATCACATTTATTTAACATACCAGGCCTGAATTACTACAGGATTTTTTAACCCTCTAAACTCACCAACTGGTATGAATGGCGGTGTTGCACAAACGGAAGGGTGGCGCCTGTTCATGTCTCCAAACGTAATATATTATTATGTGCCACAGGTTAAGGTCATGATGGCACCCAAAGCTATTGTGGCGTAAGAAAATATTCAGACCTCTTTACTTACTTTTGATGTGATTTAGACTTAATTTATAATGCGTTCAACTTTCTTTGCTATCGTTAAATATTTTGTCTCGGTGTAAACACAATAATGGAAAAACAGAAATGCCATGTACTTATATGACCATTTGTGTGAGTGTTTTTATATATTATTTTTTTTACACAGATTTATTTGTGTTTTTTAGATAGTATTTTTTTTTTTAAACTTAGAAAAGCTCAACATAGTTCCTGTGTGGACGACCTATGCTTCTTTAGTTACTACGTGGATCACGTGGTTCTCGCACGCTTTACAGATCCTGATATTATAGTCCAGCTGGTAAAGATGGCACCCCTGGTATAGTCCAGCTGGTAAAGATGGCACCCCTGGTATAGGCCAGCTGGTAAAGATGGCAACCCTGGTATAGGCCAGCTGGTAAAGACGGCACCCCTGGTATAGGCCAGCTGGTAGAGATGGCACCCCTGGTATAGGCCAGCTGGTAAAGATGGCAACCCTGGTATAGGCCAGCTGGTAAAGACGGCACCCCTGGTATAGGCCAGCTGGTAGAGATGGCACCCCTGGTATAGGCCAGCTGGTAAAGATGGCACCCTGGTCACATCTCCAACATGTGTGCCTACCAGAAGTTAAGCATATTTATGGATATCTTTACTAACTTATCACCCTGGAGCCAACCCGGGATGTCCTTTGCTTGAATTGAAGAAAATGAATATAAAGTGATGAGACGTTATACTCTATGCAATAAACCCAAAACGAGATGCTTTCCAGGATGTTTGGCCACTGGTTATAGACATGTAAAACTGGTTCCAGAAACATGCAATGGGAGTAATTAGTATTGTGTAGAAATACATCACCACCTGGTGGCCATGACTTTAACTACACATGTGGGATTATAACAGATGCCTATTAACAGTAATCTGTTAGTAACAAGCCAAAGCCGCCTATCAAACTGCAAGTAAAGATTATAATTAGGATATAAATGGATTTAAAACATCCTTTTGCTTGGTGCCTGTCCTGATTAACATTGCAAATAGTTGTGGCATTAATTCCAATGTGGGTGATAGACATTGCAGCATATGTACGAATAAAATGCACATTCAGTTAAAAACTCCTATGATTTTGGATTATGCTGACAATAACACTAATTAGATTGGCCAGGTTTTTCTCAAATCATGAGATACCGATCATAGGTTACTTCCATAAAGTCATCACACCACTTCCTGGTAATAAACCACTGTGATCTTTTTCACAAAGCACATCCTTGTTAACTTGCATATTGGTGATACCCAGCTTCTTAAACCAGGAGATTTAATGAGATGTGGAGTTCCCTCATTGTAAACCTAACCATAAACCCATCAGACATTTTTGAAAAATTTGCTACAAGTCTAGACATTTCTCAACGGTTCATGTCATCTCCGGACATGTTGGTGAATGTTGCTCCTCAAAGGCCTGGGAAACAAATCCACACCCACGTTAGACCCACCTGTATCTAAAGCTGAGCCTGAAGAGCATCCATTTCTGATGTAATGGAATGGCGTGTCTGGCGTGACGTTACAGAGGCCTGCCCCTGTTTTCCCATTATAATGATCAGTCTTACATAACAGAGAGACTGTATGTCTCGCTGCCAGTCTGCCTGACTCATTGGCTCTAGGAGCGATAGACGATCATAGACAGGGGGGAGTACCAAAATCACCGTGATGTAACACTTCTTGTTGTGTGACTGAAATAGGCAACATAACATCCAGATTGTCCGTATAATGCCATTCGACAATGACTGAAATAAACAACAATAGTTCCATAAAATATTTTGCGTTATACTTTTTACATAATTGCTGTGGATAAATGCTTTGGTAGCCTCTGAGAATAAGTACATATTTTCATACAATTGGACCCACTCATAACCAAATATACACATTTGATATTAAAAGAAAAAACCAACACAGGACACTCAATAAATGACGTATAAGAAAATCATATACACAACATTAACTTCAGAAGAACACAAGGCATGAAACTGTACTCCATCCACTAAAGAAATAAAATTGGTAGTGTGCGGTCTTAAACAAGGGTCGATCCTTCCACAACAATTTCTTTCTGCCTTTTATCAGACTAAAAATTCCTGATCACTTCTATATTTAGAGGAAGATCAAGGTCCGTTGTCGACAAAGAGGCAGATAATTCCACCATGATATGAGATAAAGCAATGATTGGAAATATAGTGGGTTCATACAAGTTCTTAAAAAAACGGTGATCTACATGACATGTCTTTCTGTTCAGCAGTTTTCCGGGGCTCACATACAGTAGAGTGCATGCGTTCCTTCATCTGAACAGGAAATAATCCAAATGTCTCTGACGACGGAGAGAGAGCGATGGTAACGTAGAGTCAAGAGGAAGAAAACCCGTTCTCTCTCTCTCGCTATGGGGGTCCTGAAGAATTGTCCCAGACAGTCTCAGAGAAAACATTCATTTAGGAGGCTCGAATACACTGCGACGCACTCACGTATGGCAATAAGATCAGGCAGCCACATTAGTTTTATTAAAGATGGATGAGTTTCTGGTGAAGTCACTTAACCTGGCTGGCGGGGGGGGATCATCGCTTCAAACATCTGAGCCAAAATATATTTTGAGTGGGGCTGGGTAGAAGGCAGATTTGGCTACAATCTGTTGTTTTACATGTTCTGTCCTTTGCACTTTACAGATAAATCATTGTTAGTTTTTGTGTATCTAAATACTTTAAGGCAGAAAAAGCAGTGTATCTTTTAGTCTTCTTCGATTTCCTCCACTTTCTAGCTAAAGAGACTCCTTACATGGACTCCGTCCCTCCAACACTAACTGAATTCAAATCATCCAATTAAGTACCCTTCAATTGTGGTGTAGATTTATTAGCGGATGTGACAGAGACTATAGGTCATTCAAACGGACCAAAGAGTAGTTATGTACTCACAGGAGAGTAGCCACCATAAGCGATGCCGGTGACATGTAGGCAGTTTCAGCAGGACAATTGTACAGCCATGTAAACGTTCTACAGGAGAGTAAAAGCAACCCACTTGTCATCCACAGGAATCAAAAGACAATAGAATGGGACATTGCCTAAATATGGGGGTTTTGGGACTCCCGGGTGAATGTAGACGTGATTTTGACAGAATCATAATTCAATCACTTGCTCAATACTACCCTACCAATTGATTAGTCATGGTTAACCCACTGAACATTTAACCAAACGTTGGATTTCGCTTATATCTGAAAGTTGTCTTGGGAGCTATAAAATGGTCACCAAATGACATCCAAAAGCAACCAGATATACACCGTAACCTGATGATACAAAGCATAACCTCTAACACGCTTGATGTGGGCGAATCTGAACAGTCCAGATATAATCCAAATTTACACCCAATGAAGTATATTATTGCCACATGAATTTGAAGCATTAAAATGCTGAACGTGCTGCACAGTTGAGAAAGATCAGGAATATGTCAACCTCTGTCTCGGGAATACACCTACCTCTGAACGTCTCGGGAATACGTCTACCTGACAGTCTCAGGAATACGTCTACCTATGACGTCTCAGGAATACGCCTACCTATGACGTCTCAGGAATACGCCTACCTATGACATCTCAGGAATACGCCTACCTGACAGTCTCAGGAATACGCCTACCTCTGACCGCCTCGGGAATACGCCTACCTCTGACCCCCTCGGGAATACGCCTACCTCTAACTGTATCAACAACTGACTTAAAGCATGACTCTGGGGCAGATTCATATTGCTGACCAGTTTTATCATTAGGTGTCATTTGGTCTTCTTCAACCGTTGCTCTGTCATGGTATCTTCCTTTATTGTGACTGTGTAACAGGCACCCTATTCCCCACATAGGTGCCCTACTTTAGACCAAGGGCCTGTGGGGATTAGGGTGACATTTTGGGATGCAGCCTCTGAGTCCACGGCTCCCTCCAGATTGCTCAGGTCAGACAGTACGTCCCCTCTGTTCTGTTCTCCACCCCCCTCACCCGGGTCAAAGTATCTCCTCCACCCCGTGGGCGAAGATCATCACCAGGCCTGGCTCCAGGATCATGTCCTCTCCCATGTGTTGGTTCTCACAGGCCATCACCACCACGGCCTGTTTCCCCGGGATACGCTTGGCCACGTAGTTCTCATAGTAACGCCGGTTCATCTGCCGCGTCTCTAGCGTGGCCAGGCCGGCAGGCCAGTTCCTCTCGTGGGCGTTCTCGATCAGGTCGTTGACGATGGAGGGCGGGCAGCCGCTTTCGACCAGCGAGCGCTTGATCACCGCTTGGAGGACGGCGTCTGGCGTGGAGATCATACCTCCCCAGCGTGTGACGCGGGCCGGCTGGAGGGAGTTCACCCACCTATGAGAATGGGAGACGAAACGGGGGTTAATGGAGGGCGTGTCCCAAAAAGAGTGTGCATTGGACCGATGATAAATGTGTATTTGCACTAGGGCACTTGATGAACACACTCACTCTAGGATCTCATTGTACTCTATGGTCTCCTCTAGGTTCTGTAGGTTGGGGTTGGCACTACGGATGGCCCTCATATAGGCCTTCAACAGCTGGATGTCCCGTTTCTGGAGGCAGAAAGTCGACTCGTCACACACACACACAAACACACACACTGAGATTGCAGACCGTCCTGACACGACATAGTGCTCAGTCATTGACAGACTTTAAGAAAAAAAATGTTTGAACTTCAAAACGAATAACATGACTACCTTTAAGTCCCGTTAAATAATATACAGTCCATAATGATTGGGTTGACCACCATGTATTACAGCTTTTATATAGGGCACTGAAGATGGCACACGCACACACTTGATGGCACACGCACAGACACAGACAGACAGAGTTTCATATACAGTTGCAGACGCACAGACCTGCTCTGCCAGCTGGTGTTTGTGTTCAGCTGCCGTCTTCTCCAGGTCAGCGATCTTGCCTTGCTGTTGTTGCACCACACTGCGCAGGTGTTTGATACAGTTGTGGCTAGACACCTCGTCTTTAGGCATCTCCAGTCTGAAGGAGGACAGAGGTCATCAAAAGCCTTATGAGTTCAACTGACTCCCCCATAAATGATTGGCCCCGGGGCAGTCCTGTATTTGACAGTAACTCTCCATCCTTTATATTAATGCTAAACATAAGGTCCAGATCTAGGGGAAGCCAAGCCCAACTCACCCACAGCCATGATCACACTGGACGGGCCTCTTGGGGTTGTGCTGGCAGTCTCTGAGGTGGGACTGCAGCTGGTCCAGTCGCAGCACGGCGGTGCAGCCGAACCCAGCGTTGTCGCAGGCGATCTGGAGCTTGGAGAGCATGTTCCGCATGATGCGGGGCACGGGGCGCAGGTGGGCCAGCGTCACCACACTGCGATCCACCGGGCATATCTGCTGCTGGGAGAACCACTGGGTGATGCAGGCGTTGCAGAAGGCGTGCTCACAGTGTGGGGCCTGACGGGTGGAAACATGGGAAAAATATGTTCTGCTCAACCACTTATTCATTTCCGTTAGATGTTTCCAACCTGAAGTCATCTAGAGAAACTACTGCACTGTTTTATTATATATATATATATTTTTTTTAACCCATTTCCCTCATATTTTATTTCGCAGTTTCGGCTTTGGATCAACGTGGCACAACAGCTGGGTTAGGACGGGTTAAGATTGAGACGTGACCCTCAAAGCAGGTCTTGTCTAGCCACTCTGCTTCTAATGACACTTTACACACACTCATGCCATAAATGATTGGCACCCTTGATAAATATCAGGTTAATGCAAAAACGTTCTGTAATTCCAGATGCACTGGCATTCTCAATCGAACAGGGTTACGACACTCCCACTGGAACGTCACTGGCCAATTAGTAACACTACGTGATATACAACGATGAGCCAAAACATTATGACATCTGATGCAAAAAAACACCTTTGATAATCTCCTGTTTGATGCAGGGGAAATAGGCAGCAGTAAATACTTGAGTGACCTCGACAAGGGCCAAAATGTACTGGCCTGAAGAGCGGGGCCAGAGCATCTCTGAAATGGTTGCCTAGCGACAGACAGGTTAGAGTGCCGTTGTGGGAATTCCTCTACTCTGTCTAATTGATATGTTCGTGTACTATGTCGAATCAAAGATCGTAGGGATTGTAATTAGAATGGGAGCCGAGTTGGGGATTTGTAACTGTTTATACTACAGATCAGACTGTAGGTTCTTATCTCTCTGAGGAGGAAGACAAAGCGGCTACATTTACTTTGTGAGGTCAGGAATGGGGAAACAGAGCTCAACTGATTGTGTGACAGTGTGAGATGGATAAGGCCCACTCTATTTAAGCATCAGAATCTCCCCAGGACTCATGCCGGAGGTTCTCTGTTCAGGAACATTTTGAAATAAACTGATTTTATTGGGGGAATACCGTGAATTTCCACCAGCCATAATGACCATGTATATTGCTTAGAGAGCCTACACTGCACAGATTGTAGAGGAATAGTTTGAGGAACACCACGAAGACTTGAAGGTGTTGCCTCCGATATTTCCCAGACCTCACTACGATTACGCATCTGTGGGATGTGCTGGATCAACAAGTGTGATCCACACCGGCTCCCATCTCACAACTTACAGGACTTAAAAGGATCTGCTGTCAGTCTGCGCTGTTTTGGTGACACACGCGGAGGACCAACAACATGTTAGGGAATATGGTCATAATGTTCTGGCTCATCTGTGTATTAATAAGGCACATGGGAGTGTGTGGTTTATATACAAGCTCATATACCATGGGCTCTGCCAATCAGGATTCAAAGTGAACAGTTTATAAATGGTTATACCAATTTTTTTTTTACCCACTGCCAGGCTCTGGTCAACAATTTTTTTTTCCACTGGTGAAAATGTTCACATATTTGATTTTCTGTTTTGTTGGGTGGTTATTTAGAAATAAAATGAAGACAAAATCCTTCCATCATACTACTTTTAATTCCTTTTGACTCAATTAAGGAATCAAAGCTACGGTCACTACAATAGATTTCCTCAAGCAGTCTGACTGTGAAACCCTATTACCCATGTAGTGCATATATTAGATATTTACCAGACCCCTGGCAAAAAATAACCAGCTAAAAGGAAGTGTCCCACTTCAGAGAGTAGTGGTCAGAATTGTCCTGCTCCAGTCCTGTATTTGTGCTGCAGTGCTACAGATTCTCCCAGAGGTGTATAAAATATCATCAAACAACACCCCACCAGCTCAACCATGGCACATTCCACACAGCAGCCATGACTTCAGCAAAGTCACTGAGAACAAAACCTTAAACGGAATGAAATAAAGACAAGATGGCACACAGAACATGGACACAGAACATGCACACTACTCGACCTCCCATTGAGTCTCATACTCTTTGCAGGGCATTGGAATAAAGCTCATGCATGTCTGTGACGTCTCTAGGCAGCACAATCCTATAGTGCACATACAACTTGCTGGGGACGCCAGAGTAATATCTCAGTGCAGAGGCAAGTCTGTCTCTGCCTCCACCTCTCCCAATTCCCAACAACACTACCCTGTATCCATTCATTACTATAAACAGCACTTACGTTCTTATCATTAATCCATAAGAGTAAAACAGACCTTTCTGCGGCGCTCAACTGGACATATTTCTTTATGGCGTCTCACTTTTAACCTCTCCTCCTGCTGTGACTGCAGACCTCCGAAAGCCAATCTCCCGGTAAGCTTCATCCCGCTGTTTTTCCCCTTTCTCTCTCTGCGCATTTCCTCTCTGGACAAAATGCGAGGCCAGTCTCATGTTTCCATTATTGCTTTCCCTAGCATTGAATTCTCAGCCATGGAGTTTCATCATCGAGCATGAAAAACTCAGAACTGCAAAACCAGCTTATGAGATGGAACACCTTTTTGTAGTTGGAAACTGTGCATTCATTCTCTGGCTAACATTCACAAGAGAGCTTGATGAAACCTGACCCACCACAAGGAGTTGCTAGTGAGAGACAAGGCAACACTGTCCAACATCCTACTCATCCACCCTGGAAGTGGCAGTGGGATTTACATCGTCCTCCGTGGATCTCCAAATACTGATGATATTCCGTGATGAGGATGTAAACTCTAAGCAACACTGCAGCTTTTCTGCAAGGACCTGACTTGGACCAAAAAACCATATGGGAGATAACATAACGTCTGCATTTTGTACAACAAACGAAACCAGAGATGCTTCGTCGACATGTTCACAAGGACAGGATCCTACTTGACTATAAACCTGAATGGATAACACACAGACAATTCCCGCTATGCCCTGACGAAGGGCTTCTCCACTGGTTGAAACGGTACAGACATGTAAACACCAACCTGTACAGGTTCCTCTAGGACTCCACTGCAGATGGGACACAGGAGGTCCTCATCCACTTCCCCCTGGAATCGGGTGACTTCGTAGCCCATGGCACATCACCGGAACCAACTGCAACCTACAACACCAGCAGGATAGGCTAGTAAATAGGGTTGCACAACACCAGGGCCGATACTGTGCTCGTGTACCTGTACTCGCACTAGTAGAAATTTGTTCGATACCACCTCGTGGAAACATGCAACAATAGGTGAAACTATGGTTAAACCGTAGCCCAAAAAAACAAACCAGGAAGTGGCTACTTTGTTGATACTCTGTCCAACTAAGTTTAATTGTAATTTGAATGGGAGGAATACTGCCTCCTTGATTACTTGGTATCTGTACTCTGCAAGTACCCAACTATATGGGTGGTATATAAAAGGTGGTATGGGGGCATCACTAGAAGTAATGCCTAGATAATTAACATCACGACTGAGCCCAGACGTAATGTGCAGGTTCAAATCCACACTTACAGTAAAAACGTACAGCCAAGATACGACCAAAATAAGCATCCTATTTATACAGATTGTTCATACTACACACCGGATGAAAATGTCAGAAAAACATATAAACAATGTACATATTCCAGTGAAATTCGTTTTGCAAGATATTTGACACCTGATAGGCAGAAAGTATTTCTATTGGCTTTGTGTGGCTCTTTCTTTCCTCAAAAGGGGGGGTGTGCCCCAAAACTCGGCTTTGAATGTTGCCTTTCTGAATGCTGCGTAGGCTTGATCCATTGAACGTCTGAGTAAAGTGAATACGTCAGCACAGTGGGAAAAGTACTAGAATGAACATTTCACATTGTTACAGAAGCAGGCTTTGCACAGTTTCGATTGCAGTACTTTCATGTAGCCATACAACCAAATCACAGTTGCTGCACTTCATTTGAGGTGTGTAGAATTTTTTGGATGGCCAGATAAAACCCTTCCCCGGGTGATATGCAGATGTGTGCTTACCATACAGAAAATGTAGGACAGCAAGATGGAGAAAAAAAACATTATTTGAATATAAATCTGGCTAAATTCTGGTTTGCTTGTGCTTTTATCCCCTTATTCCGCCCCTCCCACATTCACAAAGCCCAATTTATGATTATGACAAGGCCGTTCCCAGGAACTCCCAGTGGATTTGTAAGAGTCAATTAGGTTGGTCCTCCTAAGCACATCATGCTAAGCCGTTCTGCTCACAACAGGATCTTCCTGCCCACTCCTACACACTTCAAGGTGAACTATTATCTAATGCACAGTTGAGTTAGCAAGCGCGCGATCCATCAGTGCCAAAAGAGTCTGCACTGGACTTCAGAACCAATCATTTCCATGATTTACCAATTGTCATATGGGAAAGTCAAACCGCAATAAGACACATATCGTCCCATCAATGTGTTTTATAGCCACATCTTTCATCATGAGCTTCAGTTCAGGAAAATGTACTATGCAATAACTTGCAATGCTTGTAAGGTGAGTATACGTTTAGGTACGTCAAGTGTTGACTATAGACAGAAATGTACATTTGACGTTAATACACAAACTGAAATATTAGTTTCATAGTGATAAATGACCTGAAACAGATTTACACTCACCGGTGTCTTTCCTTTCTTCGGACAGAATCCTCAGCCCCCCCACTTCATTGAAAATATGGACCACACTATATGGACCACACTATGCTGACCGCAGGGGCAGAGCGTTTGAGTGGGTCGCCCAGAGGTGCGAAAGGAAATGCTTCTGTTGGAACAAACACAACAATATTATGCAAATAATGGATGGATAGTTAAGTGATTTCCTAGCAATGCAAGTTATTGCAAAACGGAAATCATTGCCGTTTCAACGTTTAATCCCGGATCGTTCGTTAGTTATTTACAGTAATACAGCTAGTTAGTAAACAGACCCCAGCTGCAAAAAGAGAATAGATTAGGGATGGATACCAAGTATACAACTTGTAGACTCAGGTTGCTAGTAAAGTGCGAGTTCAAACCCCTACATTATAGCTAACTTAACTAGCAACAGCTGGGCTGTAGTCATTTGGTCGGAGAAAAAAAACGTTTCAGTTGAGAAAAGTTACTCTAAACCGAAACGGGGAGAGCATTTAAGCAATTGGAAAATGTCCGATTGAACGTTTTGTAATGTACTACACGTTTAGTTTACATCATGAACTAGTTAACCCTACCCACACACGACTAGCTCGCTAACAGCTAATGCTAGTAGTAGCGGACTGGCACAAGCTGGCATCACACACATACATACAGTAAAACAAGCAGCAGATGTTGCGTACAGATAGACTGTTGACACTATATGAGATGACGATACTATTTTGTCGAACGTAGTGACGTTACCTTTTCATAAAAACATCGACAGTGGATAACGTGTCCCTTTAAATTACGTTTGGGTCAGTGTTTTTAGGTTAGCATGCCAGCACGATATCCATTTTTTTCTTTAGATTACTGTCACCACATTTCCACCACGTCCAGCCCCTCGCCCCGCCGCTAAGCAACCGAATTGTCAACGTTTTTGATTGACAGTTGACTCGACCTGTCTATGTTAGGATGGGCGTTTCTTTTTTGACTGAGAGCCTATGGAGTGATCGAATCTGAAGCGCAACCCACAAGTGTCCACTTCATTGGACACCATTTTTGATTGGCACGACGTTTAACCAGCAATGTGCAACAGAGGACAAGTCTCCAGAGATACGTCGGAGGAAAGAGGAGATACGAAACGATGTATTGAGAAGAACACGCCCACACGACTGGGAACGACCATTTGCGTTCGCGTTGCCATGCAGCGTCACAGAGTTAAGCGTTTAACCACGAAATATCCTATAAAAAAAACAGAACATGATTGTGGTCTTACAGAGTCTCCTTAAGGTCTTTAATTAATTTCATCAACTTTGGGACACAACTTGAATGATGCAATTCATGTTCCAACTTAAATATATATATAACATCTATTTAGTTACAATGTAAACTATCCAATAATTTTTTAAGAGTCAAAACTCCTTAACAATTGAATATTTAACGTATGAGGCTACGTGTCAGGTCTCAAAATCTGATCCTTCTACTTCGCTCTTGCTCTTCATCAGCAGACAAGCACTGTATGCTCAGTTGTGCTTCCGCATTATCTAAACCGTATTCTGGCCGTGTGGCAAATTGTTGGTCTTTTGCGTTGATAGGCTACCTTTAGCGAGAGGCTGCCTGTCAGGGCCCTTTCCCCCCTGGCCTTGCACTTGTTGGTCGGGTAGGCTCTGGCCCTCACTTTACTGATGGGCTTTATCATTCTATTTGTTATCACTGATACAAATGTGCGAGGCATCTTCCCCTTAGCGTGGCACATTTTTTCCTCCCTCAGGTTATATTCTTATGTCTAATGTTTAAAAAAAATCTATGATATTTTTGAATTTCAAAACGATACTTTACTAGAAAGAAACATTTACATATTTAATCTATATCTAAAATCGTTTTGTTGTATTTTCGGTAAACTGTGCTAATGTTTAAAAAAAAAATGTATCGAGTGCCAAAATCTGGAATGCCTTGCAGTATACTTCCTGGCCGCTAGCGGCCCATTGGCAGAAGAAAGCGTATAATCAATGAGGTTTCCGATCTACCGAGTAGTAGTATCTCTGGTCTCTGCTACTACTTGAGTGACGTACTGTGCTGAATCTGATGCACTAACGAAAAAACAAACACCCCTTAACATACAGGAAAACCATACTTCTATTTCAACCAACCTGTCCTATTATTTAATATCGCCTGTACCGGATAATGCAGCTGTGAACTACAACACTATTCTGTGTAGGTAATGACTTTTAGCTCAATACCTGTCACCTAGTTAGCTGTAGCTAACGTTAGCTCCCATGGCTATCATATGCTAGTGTGTATCATGTAGGCTTTGGAGGTAATTAATGCACGAGAAGCACAGACTGTTGGCTAACGGTCTTGCAGTTTGCTAAACTACACCACCAGTTGATCGCTACTGGTTTTGGTGTCTAGCTAGTTACTTCTTCACTAACGTTATTCATACTAGTCGACTTGAGTTGCATTCTTCCATTGATGTGAGTTTTTTTTTAATTGCTGTGTACAAAGTAATTAATCTGTCATAATCAAGGTCATGTATTTCCCTGTAGATTGTTGCACTCACTCACACATATGTCTTGTCCACGCATCAGGGCTGCTTGGGTCCAGAGTTGACTTAGCAACAGTTTGGGATACATGACGAGAACTTGAAAGATGACGACAGAGACCCAAGTGAAGGACATCAAGCCAGGTCTCAAGAATCTCAACGTTATTTTCATCGTATTGGAAACAGGTAAGCATGGTCTTGTTTGATTGTTGCTTATCAACAATAATGTTCTAAGCAATTCGTGATGACAGATGCAGAATGTTAGTTATGATCATGTATGAACATGCAAAATTAATGTACGACTTATGACAGACGAGCGTTGATCTATTTTAGTCTCGACAGCCTCTGATAATAGAAAAAGTGTAAATCGTCTTGCTTTCTGCTTTGCAAACCAATATAAATTCACTCCAGTAATCTGTTCCTCATATCATCACCCTTTCACACAGGACGGGTGACGAAGACAAAGGACGGCCATGAGGTGCGGACCTGTAAGGTGGCAGACAAGACAGGCAGCATCAGTATCTCTGTTTGGGACGAGGTTGGGGGACTGATCCAGACTGGTGACATCATCCGACTTACCAAGGGGTGAGTCAGTGATGGCGTCACATTGTTTTTTATTTGGTTGTGTAATGATCTAAGCGGACGTATTGCTGACATTATTTAAAAAAAATAAAGAATAATATCCGAAATATACATACAATTCAAACTAGTAGCAATTGTAGTGTTGGTTCATTTTTACAAATGCTGTATTTTCCATTGAAATGCCTGTGCTTTTTTGTCTCCAGATATGCATCTGTGTTCAAAGGCTGCCTGACTCTGTACACGGGCAGAGGCGGAGAGCTGTCAAAGATTGGGGAGTAAGTACTGCAATTGATCTGTGTGGATATACATTTCATGTTAAATGAATGAAGAAGCCAGGTCAATCTCACACGGATCTGGATTTTGGCACCATAGAAAAGTCAACCCACACACAATGTAAACGTGTCTGGATGTGCTGTAAATGGTCAATGCTGTTATGTTTAGGTTTTGTATGGTGTACTCCGAGGTGCCAAACTTCAGTGAACCAAACCCAGAATACTCTAACATGGATCAGATGAAAAACAACAAGACGGTAGGGGGGTGTTTTGAATTTCAGATCACCAGTGTTTTCGTTGGTCAATTGTTCCAGGATGACTAAATGAAGGATATAGAGAATTGTATTTTATTTTGGGAAAGGTTCACATACAGGATTTAGTTATCCAAAGTTGCGTATTACAAGTGTGGGTAGCTGCCTAAAAGGCTTAATTTCCAACCCTAACCTGTCAATCCAGTGGTTATGTATATATTTATTAAACAAATACATGCAAACGATAAGGGAATGATAGGGGCATGAGGTGTGCTTTATTCTATCACAAATGAAAACTCAAACAACCAAAAACATCACGGAGAGTGAAGGATGCACCTTAATATTTTGCACCTTATCATACAGAATATAGATGACACAAATACTTCACTTGTAAAACAGAGTAATAGGTTAATCCAAACCTACGACTAGTCATCAGCTCCATGCCTGTCTATGAGTGGAGTACCTGGCGATGGTCTTAACCACAAAAGCTGATTCGCTTTCTATACACCTACTTCTGCTGATCCATTCACCTGTTGAAACCTGCCCACCTCCAGACCCGCTCACGGTTCGCAGTTACCCATGACTTTTTAGATTTTTGGACGATACATGAACAGGTTATTTCATTCCCAGGTACTCAGTGACCAAGCAAATCTGCTGAACAACAACAGCTCGTCCGTAGGCTCTACGGGTAAGTGCACTCATTATTGACATTATGTACATGCGTTTGGAACTTAGAATAACACATTTAGGTATATCAAAGTGACACTTAAGTATTTAAAGGATTTACGCTTTATACATTTTTGATTGGGTTATTAGCTTTAGTACAGGCCCTGGCATACTTTTCCCTTAGCATTCAACAATATGTAGGCTATTTAACAAAACTCAGATTCTTCCAATATCGTTCAAATATAGGATAGTACCATAAAAAAGGCAGGGGAAGATGGGATGCGTCGAATGAATGAAACCTGACCCGGTTCAGCAAACAGGCCACCAATATAACTTTTATAAAGATTTGTACATTTACATTTGGCCATTTTCATACAACAGGAAATGAGACAACCAATGGGAACGGTGTAAATTCTCCAGGTTCCGGGAGCTTGAATAACCCTCAGCAGGGAGGGCGGGGCGGCAGTGGTGTTGGCAACAGAGCAGCCAATCAAGGAGCAGGAGGGACAGCTGTTATTAATGGGAAGGAGACCAGACGGTCAGCCAAGAGATGATTGGAGCAGAGGGAAGGAAAGTCCATCCCTCGAACGACGTGCCCAATTATGAGAGACTACGACTGATGTTTTTTTTTTTTACATGTTTCTCAAATTCTTTCTCAATCCGTAATTTCTCTATCGTGTTTTATGTTAGTCACTTTGTTGAAATTACCCTAATGACATTACAGTTAAATTACTTAACTGATTTTATTTTTTTCATGGAATGGTCTTTACAAAATTATGGTTCTTTTTAAATGTTTTTATAATGATCTTTACAATTTTCTTTTTTTGACAGTGAGATTGTCTGTTGTTTGTCTCTGAACTGATGCGACGTGCCGACTAGACAATCTGCTGTGACTCGCGGGTCACCCAAAAACACTGTATATCGCAAACCCAACGCATTTCGCCAGTTGTAGTTGTGCGGTTCTAGTTGTTGTCAGAGCATGCAGTGACTTTATTGAGCATCTGGCTCTTACATGGATGCATTTTTTTTTCAACCAATATAAATGATAAATTGTGTCACTTCAGTCAATTGTATTGGTGAACATGTTAACGGAACAGGTCAACACTCAATTATTGTGGACGTGATTACACATAACCCTGAATTTATTAGTAATAAGTGAAACAGTGTGAGGCATAAATGCAAACCTCTCACACTAATGGGAGGTAAGGGTGTGAGTTAGAACACATGTTTGGCCACATGACTTATGGTTGCTACAATATGGGACCAAGTACCTATTTACATTATCGACAAATATCAGTTAAAGTTCTTAAGTACAGAAAGTGACACTGTCCAAAATTTTTGCACCTGACTGGCAGTGATGTTACCTTCTGTTTGTTGAAAATGTGAGACTGCTCATAAAAGGATATTTACATTGTGAACTTGTTTTTTTAATGTGCCTAAAATATAAAAACTATTTTAACTCATGTGCTTTCTAAGAGTAGTGTGCAAAAAGGTGTGAGAACAGATGTGCATTTTGGCAGCCGAAGAAACAACCTATGTTAAACCGTAAAAAGAGAATACAAAATAAAGGAAACACACAAGTAGATGTATATTAAGCAATAGCAGTTTATTTCAACATAACCAACCCTAAGCCACGACACTGAATGACAAGACTCATAGGATGCAGCATAAATGGTCAAAAAAAAGAAAGAAACCTAATCAGGTTTCAATGCCTTGGTTTGTTAAATTTCTTCCGTAATGTCAGAAAGGTCAACGCAGATTACACAGCTTTATTCATCTATATAATCCTAATCATGTTTTATGCACACAAATCATGTTGTCACAACCATTCACCGGCACACTTAATGATAAAACAAGGCAAAGTGCGTTCAGGAATTGCATTGTCACAAGACGATGAACAAGGAGAAGAGTTGTTAAAGAACGGGAAAGGGGATTCGGTGAAATAGTACGGGAGGTTTTTTCTACCCCGGTTACTGTATTTGACATTCCTTTGCTTCAGTCACAATGTCAAAAGTTGGCTGGTGGCTGTATGATAAGTGATTAATCAAAGTCATAGATGTATTTTATAGGCTTAAGGCTGGATACGATAAGATTTCTCTTCCCATGTAAACACCACACACGGGTGTGTGTGTCACCTATCCACCGTCAGACTTCAATAAGAGCATTAGTTATTTGTTGCTTTTGTAGTTCAGTTCGACACACATTTTCTCAATCTCTCGTAGTCGCACACACGGTTACAAGTGCAAACTTGATTTTCAGATGTGTGGCTCAGCTTACACACAGACAGGACACTGTGCTATGAAATAAAACAGGATAACTGCCGGTGGACAAAGTCATACGTTCGAGGGGGGGTCCATAAAAAGGAAACATTGAGTACCTTGTTACAACGAGTATCTGAAAGATGGCAAACATTTAGCACAGACGAGGGCCACAGGTATGCTACAACAGTTGACCTTGAAGAGATTTATTTCTGACTATAATACAGATTGGCTTCACATTCCAGTGGTTGTGATAAATTATTTTTCCTTTCATGACACAGCTGCACTCTCGCACATGCAAACACACACACACTTGCTTTTTTGTCATTTGGATCAGACGTGATCAAAAGTGCTTTCATATTTCGGACCCTTGTATAGGTGGTTATGAGCTAAGACGACAGACGAGTTGTGCATCAAGGAGGTAGGCAAACACAGAACATCATGATCACATCCACTACAACAGAAGTAATAGCATGGACTTCAGTATCTCATTAGTGGAGTTAAATTTTAGACGCGTGTCAAATTTTCTAGTTAAATCAATTAACGTAATCTGATATATGTTTCTGAGGTAATATGTATGTAATATAGCACAATGTACTTCACCATATCATGCTAGTAAAACCTATATATTTTGTCGAGCAACTAAGGGGCTCAATACACAAAACTGAATACAGGCGTGCTCAAGCGCACCATCAGGGGCACAGTGGCCCGAACTCACTTCGAAACAGTTAAAACAGTGCAAAGGAGAATCTGACCGAAGGCCTTAAAAGAAGCAAACCATGCGTTTGTCCCTGGTCACATCGCACCACCTGAATGCCGTTCGGCCTGTAATGAAGCACAACATTTTCGCGATTACTATAAGTCAGGTGTGAGGTCGGCACGCTTTCCTAAACCCCTGGCATCCTCGATCCGTTCTCAAGACCACAAGCGGACGTGCCAGTTTACAGACTAGTGCCACCCTAAACATACAATCCTTGACCGATTCCTAACTTCTACCCGAAACTTCAAAGACGGCGGAGGGTGAAAAAACCAGTGCAATCAGGAGCCGATAATATTCCAGTACGGGACACAATCCAAGCGTTTAATAACCCTATGTTGTAGTCCACAGGCGAGGCCTGTGTTACGCGTCACCTGGCTGGTGAATGAAGTAAACAAACGCTAGTATCAGTGATTTCCAATGACTTTAATCCTAGACCACTCTGCCCTCCTGTAAAAAGACAAATGTAACTAGAATAAAAATTTTAAGGCAAAGGACACTGCAAACTACATTTAACTATCAATTACACATGTCAAATTTAATTCAAAGGTCCATTAATGCACATTAGTCTGCCAACATACCACATGCGATGCTGTATTAGAAACCAGGCCTAACCTTTCACGTATTCATTTGAAACTTTGCTCAAATTAAAATAATTAAATTTAAAGACTAGTACAGACCATAGCACCAGATTCTTACAAACATCAGTGTGTTTCAAAGGGAATGTATTTGATGTTACCAATCAGGAACATCCAATATTCTTTATGGTATTTGTAAACCAGGAAATTGTGTAACGAAGTACAGTAGACAAGAAAGAATACACAAATTCTTTGCCCTTTTGCAGATAGCAGTTCACACTGCAATCTCACGCTCACATTCTTCACCTCATCACTGAAGACACGACAGCGAACTGCTCAAATTGTCACACACACACACACAAAAAAGAACTATATACCTACTCACTATAAAAGTATCCTCAAGTTCTCCGGTATAGCGATCCATTGTTTTTATGTCCACAAAATACAATGTTCCATCACTATTACCTCAACTGAACCAAGTGCCTCGATGTTACTTTGAATATTACATGGGAAATACGTGGATCATATGGCAAAAACAGAGAATGATCTATATATCAATAGACAAGCAAACACACGGATGCCCAATTAAAGGGGTTGCATACAAACTTGCTATCAAAATGTCGAAGCTACAACTTCTTTTTATTCTTAATTAAGTCTATTGTATTTATCTGGAAATACTAAAGATTAGAAGGGGCGGTACAGACACCAACTACAACCTAATCAAATCAACGAACACTGTTAAAATTGTACTAAAAATACCACAAAATATTAGTCCATGTCAGTCAGCTTTTTTAATAATTCACTGTACTTGAATAAACAACAATCTCTACACACAACTCTGGCTGCAGTGCATTTTTGTGATGTTTTATTTAGAACACCGAAGTGCACTTGTCCAATATTGCTTTTGTTATGAACTCCCACTAAAATACAATTGCCATTGAGAGCGGCTGTTCCTTCAAAAAGACGTTAAGACCAAAGGAAAGAATCAAACAAGCGCACAAGAACGTTGTACATCCAAAATGTGTTTTGATTCATGACAACAGCACAAGTGTTTCTTTGGATTTGTGCTTTAAAGTATTTCTCCCCAGGCCAATGTATGTATCCAACGTACCACGAACACTGGAGTGTGTGGTGGCGGCAGCATCATGTTGTGGGGTTTGAATGAACACTGGCTCACTTGCTTTGCTTAAACCTTTCGGAAATTGTGGGTAGTTGTGTTTCGACAATAAGGCTTTCAATTGGCATGAATGGAAGACCAAAATGTATTCAGAACCTAACTATTTGCTCAAAGGTTCAAACGGCACAGTTAAATATTTGAGTATGCCCATTTGTACGGAGACAAAGTCTCAATCAGAATTAGGTAGTTTGGAATGCAGTGTGGCAAAACAACCTTCTAGAATTTCCACTCCAAACCAATAAATAACATGCAGACAACTTTTACAAGTAAGGTACATTACGATGTGAATTTAAAACAGTTTAGCCCCCCCCACTCCGCAACATTGATATACTTTGGTTGCCTATTGAGGAATACTAGTGTAACGGAAATGTATTTCTAATGTTTAATACCCTTCTCGTCTATTCGTATTGTCCAACCTACGGGTAGCTGTCAAAGAAGCAGTCGAGTCATAAAGCAACTATCAAATCAAAGTGACGAAAATGGTATCATGTTGCATAATATGTATCAAATTACATTTACTCTCCAATGAGGTCCAATATACTTACAGAATTCACTGGCTTAGGTAAAGTCTTGAGGTATGCTGTTAAATGTCTCATTACAGCTAATCAAGTAATCAGTCACAAACTCGAAATAGTGTACTGTCCACTGAGAAAACATTAGTTCAACCCTTTGTTAGAGAATTCTGAAATAGTATTTTAAAGTGAGGGGTCAACTCTGTAACTGCCCTTGAAGAGAAAGATAAAACCAAGGAAATAGGTGTTTTAACAAACTGTCCCGGAAGCATTTTAAAGCAGCCAAATACTATTAGAGAAAGGGTGAATTTATTCCAAACAACAGTTTGCATTGTTTGATCATAGCTATATATTGTTACAAAGCCATACACACACACAGGCACAATAGAGAGAAAAATGCAATATTCACTAGAGAATTCAGGAGGAAACAAACTTCAGACAGCAGATCAAAGGTCACACAACCCACCAGGCCTGTATTGCAGAAAAGAACACGTTTTGAGACACATTTTCCTTGAAATTCTCAAGTCATTCTCATGTCATATTAACCCTGTTAAGACACACACATGCCAAGCAGAACCAACAGTGTTGTTCAATTTTAATGGATTTGGATTTTTGAAGTACAAGCATGTACATATTATTCTGCGTGAACAGGATTAGCTAGGTTTCCAAAAGAAAAATCGATGAAGATGTGTGCATTTCACCACCAGAGCTGTGCTTGCATCAACATGTGTGGTTCGAGAGAATGTACCAAATAGAAACGGAAAGTTTAATCCATTGTTTCCGGCACACCTTAAAATATATTAACAGTTCTGTCACAAATACAGTTGAGTTAAAGAGCAGATATGCCCACTCTGATCCTGAACGCGTCACTCTAGCCAACAGTTCGTGAAACACAATGCGACTAGGCGAACCAAGACGACAGGGATGCATGGATGAGATATACAAGGTTATTTGTACCTGTCAAAAGGGCACCTACAAATTAATGATTAGGAAAATAAAATCTCCACTCAATTCTGACAAGATGCATCCAGCTCCTCAGCAAGCACTCCGGCCGCCCTAAAGTCGATCATAACATTAAATTCGTAGCCTAATAACTGCATGCTTTCCTGAGTCGTAGTAGGGACCACAAAACTTACTGCGTGACGCCATGCTTTTCATTGATATGGTGGTTATTATATCAACGTTTGCACATACTGGCATCGCCACAATTGCCCATTTTACACATCATTCATTTAACACAAAAACCCAACCTTGTCTAGCGTGTTTTTTGTCCATCTGGTAAGTCGATCAACTCGGTTTCGTTCTGTTTCCGTCAGGCTTTACTTGCATAAAACTTTGGATGGTAACCTGGTGACTAACAATTTAATAATGAAAGGATGAACAAACTTCCTATGCAATCAGAAAGTGAACAACGGGTGAACATCAACATCTATTAAATATTGTCTCCATATAGAGACAGGACACAGACATGCAGCTGTTAAAATCATGGAAGAACTTCTGTGTGCTTAACTAATGCATATATACATGTAAGGTGACAGGTGTTTGTTTTAATAATAATCAAATGTAGGTATTAACCACAATCTGACGTCCTACATTTTATGAATTTGTTTTTCGTTGTAAATTGTGGCCATTTTACAGAATTTGTTGGAGGATATCAGTACAAACCTGCTAATGACGAAGACCTAATTCAACAGTGTGCTGTGCAAGAAGCTATTCTTATGGTATACTCTAGACTTCAAAGATTTCTATCGAATAGAAATAAGACAAAAAAATGTTAACTGCCTAACTATTGCCTTCATCCAATGGAGTTTCAAGTAATAAAAGAGCACATGGTCCTGGAGGTGAGTGGGATATATCCCAGAAGTCTAAGCTATGGACAGCGTCGCCATGGGGACCACTGGCCCGACCACAACAAACCCAGAACTTTGTTTCAAACTTCTTTCCCTTCCACACCTAAGTCAGATGTAATTTAATAAGTGTGCCGGACGTGTTTGATTGCATATGGGACCACGACGCTCTTCAGAACAAAAGGCAGCTACACTGGGCCACCGCATCAAGTGTGTTTTTCCCGTTTCATAACTTGACCGTGACCCCAAAGTATTTCAGCTCTCCCTTATCCTCCCACGTCATTGTAACATTTCACCAGCTGCCCCAAATACACTAGTACCCTGAACATCTGTTAAAAGATAAAAAAGAAATGGAGATGCAACGAACATGTTTCTCCCTTAGCATTTGCAATAGTCATTTTCTTCAAACAATTCTTAACGGTACTTGTGTGCAATTCACTTTGGGCTCTACTATCCTACTAGTAAGTAGAGTAAGCAAGTACGTTTTCAATTAATTGTCTGCAGATCGTGTCCAGTAGTTATGAAAACACAACTACAGGTAAGTAGGTGTAGATAATAGTGCCTGCTAAATTATGTCAAATGTAAGACGATTGAATGCACAGTCCAATTAATTATTAAATAATAAAAATTAAGACATTTATTTACAGAATGACAAGCAGCGACTTCTACACCATTTACAGGTCCAAAAGGGACACATTCCCAAACGTCAATTATATACGAGCGACAAAGAAAATAAAGTACCATGTGATGTACTTGGAGTCCATTGTTATGGGGAACAATAGCTAGACAATTACAAATTGCTAAGAAAAAAATGCTTAACTAAATTTGACGAATGTCATTCGAGCTGAACGCAATAATAAACTTCAATGGCTCAAATGACGAAGACTAAACCACCTTTAACGTACAAGACGTCACGCCATCCTGCAATTTGTTTGCATGAGGAAAAGACAGAGGTAACGATGTTGGTGTATTTGCGCGTCCCATCCCATTTCTTTAATATTTCTCTTTTTACACAGTGCAATGAAAATGTCTGTTATTCAACAACCAAAAACCCTTCTTTAATTTAGACCATACATTCCCCAATCTTTCGTCAGCAATTGAACAATATGGCTCAGTTGAGAGGTCTGCAGAAGTACATCAGAAATGTCTTAAATTATCAGTTTCATCCCGTGCTTTTTGGCAACTCAATACAAGGCAGTGCAAGTATCCTGTTCTGTTCTGAATGGATTTTGTGCAGTGCCAATTTGCACACCAAAGGTTGACCTTTGACATGTCACAGAACTACGCTAATCCGCAACAGGGACAAACTCCACCCAATTAAAGAGTGAACGCATGTAAAAGCACAAACACACAAGCGCACATTCACACACACAAACAGTTGTATAGATATGACACCAGTTCATTAACTCATTTCTCCACTGTCTTACCTAAATATAAGTTAATATCTAGATAGGTAACATATGCATACATTAATACACACATACATATAGAGATATTAAATATACAAAAGTGCTTATTCGTGAAATAAGTGCTTTGGGTCAGGACTGGGGGAAAATAATCCAGTTTTTAGTTTTGGTTGCATCGTTGAAAACGAAAATGCTTTCCACCGTACTATTGCCCCCAGAAATCAATATATTCGCCTTTTATTTGTCCACAGTGTAAACGGAATGGATAAATAGGCAGAGGTGAAACCCATGAAGCAGAGAGACTTGGGGTACATCATGACGTTAATCTGTTCGGGACACTATACCTCCAGACCTTTTCAGACATCCAATTCAACACTAAGGGATTCAATTAAACTCGTCATAAACAGGTGTTCGTTTTCATTGCCGCATCCAATCAGCCTGACAACAACAACAACAACAACAAAACAGGCTACATCAGATCAATGGCCAATTAAATGTCACACTGGTATACAATATATGATAGACGACTGATCTAGCTGTTGGTTGTTTACATTTAAACCTACCCCCAAAAAATATAATTTAAACACTGAGTAAACCACAAACCCAATAATAACATTATTAAATGCCGTACTCTTCGAGGTCACCTCACATCATTGCATTAAAACCTTCTCTGACGTCATATAAAAAGGCTTATGTAAAATGACACAAAAGGTTCAGGTAGCTTAATACAATCATGTTTTCAGCATATTAGTATAAATATGAGGAACAACAACAACACTAATTTTGGCATTTGCTATTCCTACACCATGTAATGGATATTGACTCTGTCACCTCCACGTTTTTTTTAAAGGCGTTGACATGAAATGCCTTCAGGAATCCCAGAACTGGCCACTCAGTAGGTGCAAAGTATTCGCTTTTTGTTCTTTTTAAACAGTTCCATCCCAGCCATATGATTGAATGCACCAGGAACTGACAGTGAATCTCAGTTAGCAATATGATAAAATAGAGGTGTTATATCACTTAATAAGAGTCATTATCGTACGCACGTCTACAGGAGGCGCTAAATGGTTTTGGTATTCCATTGAAAGAGAACAATTCTTGGGGCGTCATTAGGTTACACAACTTCACCATAGGACACACGAATGCAGAGAGACAGACAATAACTGAAAGATGGGTGTTTGGGGTTCTCAGTGCATCAAACACTAGTTGTATTGGTACCAAACATGCATACATGGTGTTCTTGTTGACTCCAAAAGAGAAATGGGAGCACACTTACTTCAAAATGGGTGTAAAAAAGCATCAATACTTTTTGGGATCATTAGAAATTAAAAATAAATAAATACTGAAAGACACTTGTTAATTCACTTAGGAAAAGCAGTACGTAAAATAAAAAGCCCTTGTAATGTTGATTGTCATTTAAAAAAAAATGCTAAAACGTTTTAAGTCTGTATAAAGTCAAATGCTGATAAATCAACAGTTTCTAATGTAATCTGTGCAGTTTACACAAACCCATGCCCCCCCCCCCGAAAAACTGAATTAATTTATCAAAACAATAGCTTAATCAACTAATAATGTGCAAAAGATTACCAAAACAAATGGATCGACGGTGGGGCAACGAGGTGCGTTGGTAAAGCTTTGAGGTACGTATAAAAAAGTGCCAAATTGCCATTTTACGCAAATCAAACTTTTTCTTGGGGATTTTTGGCTGTACTGGGCACGACGTGGAGCTGCCCGTCTATCAATATGAAGTGTATATAGTGAGCGGACAGTGGGAGATGCGTATGGGAGAGACGTATCCCTTCATAGCGGTGTGGGGTTTCACGTTAAGTTCGGCTGTTTTGCAAACACACACACACACAATGACACCAAAAACACAGTTACTTCCGTGACTGAAATACGAACACGACGTTCCTTATTGATATCGAATGCATTCCAATTGAATAAATGGAAGTCATTGTCTTTCTATGGAATGTGATAAGTGCCTGAACTGGAACGCAATAACGTGCATAACAGGGCCAGAGATGAAGTCAAAGTCCTGCGTTAATATCCCTCTGCTGAATCCGCCTCACCAATGTGTATCTGTCTGAGTGAAGGGAACGCTCGATATTAAGACTACGTATTTTTTTCAAAAGAAGACTACATTGCTTTTGAATTTAAATACCTTGTTGATGCCCAACGAGCGGGAAAACAAGACCCAAATGACGTTCACGATCAACACGTTCGAAGTACAGCTAAACGATGACATGATGTCATACCCTGGGGGGTCCTCAACAGAATGTTTCTCTACTGTTAAAAAAACGAAACGCATAACCCACAAGACTCATTTCTACAAAGCACTTTAAAAATTACCAATTTTTCCGAATTCGCTTGTGAAGGCTTAACACCATATTTAAGACCGTATTTAAGAAATGAGCCAATCATATGTGGTCAGAATCGAATGCATAATGGGCTGATTTGGGAATACAAAACAAGTGTACCTGCTTGCTAGCTCATCAGAAGCACAGCGCGGCGCTGAATAAAATAAATCACCTTAAGGTCAGAAAACTCTTCGAGTCAAAAGTGCATCGAAATTACTGTCCCCGCTATTAACAGATTTGTGGCTCCTTGAACCCGAAACGAAAACTCTTCTCCCTGCACGCATGTTTTATATTTTCCTCCTGTTGCACTTACCACACACTTTCCTGAAATTTCCTGTTTGTGCGAGCGTAACGTCATTGAATTGTTCCAGATAGCCGCTGCAAAATTGACCTTGAATGCAAAATGCACATAATGTCACCAGTATAATGTTTGGATTCAGTCTCGTGTCAGGTGAACAGTTCTACCCTCACATTCGGTCTGACTATTCTCCAATCGCCTCCGAACTGTTTCCATTCAACCACGACGACGGTGTGCGTGCGCTTGTTCTAATACGTCAGTAGCAAACGAGATCGGCAAGAAAAGGAAGCTGCTCAAAGAGTTTCAAGGCTGTACGTGACAAAATATTGCTTCCGACTATTAACGTATGAATAAAAGTAAACACTAAACGTAGACCCGCGTTGACGGCGGCCGTAATACAATCCATGACAGAGAAAGGCAACAATATTTTAGCAGCGATCTTGAAAACGTGTATTTACTCCTCATTTTCCTCCAGAATAAAAGTCCCTGTTGTGCAACCGTACTTGACTGACGATTCCTAAGGAGACACGAACACCGTTGCCACGGCGTAAACAAGTGTTTAGACAACAAAAATAGCTTATACCCCAATCAGTATGTGTGCTAAACCCATTTCTCTTCAAACCCAAAAGATCGATGAGCCGTCCCACCGAAATTGTTCTCTTTTGGATCCGGAGCATAAACTAGTTCTCAGTATTCCATAGGCACAACATAGTTAAATATCCCAGAACAGCTAAGAAACACCTTGAAGGTGCCTAAGTATTCCACAACAGTGACAACTACTCACTTCAGTATGGTCTCTGTGAGAGGCGCGGGAAATGCAGAGCAGCCCAGTCGTTAGACGCAAGGGACAGCCGGTGGCCAGTGGGAAGCGCTTCTTACCGACTGTGACGTGAGAAGACGCCGTGCTTTTCGTCCCCCCCACCGAGCTGCCGACTCTCCTCGACGCCGTACCGAGGTGCAGCACGGGAAATACCCACGCATGCTGCATACCACGCCGGGATTGGTCGGAGGATGACGAGGCACCGTTACACTACTGGGATATGCGAGGTAAGTTTATTCGTTGCCGTAGTGCAAGTATCAAAAATTCACAAGAGTTAAAGAGTTGAATTTAGAACTATACTCCGATCTTTTGCTCGTCACATGCTTACGAATCGGTAAAATAGTACAACACCGGGATATAATATCGTGATGATGGCGTGGAGGGGGGGCATCTTGAAATGGTTCCTCTGTGAGATGCTCTGTCCTGGACAGTAGAAAGAGGATGCCTGTCATGTACACATGCTAGTGACCACAGACACACACACAGACACTGAAAAGGGGTGCCACAGAGGAGGCAAATCATTGCATATAGGTTTCACTGTACCCATCAGGGATTTAGTTTCTCTTCAAACACACATCCAAACACGCACGGGCACACACACACATCCAAACACGCACGCACGGGCGGGCACACACACACTTCTAAGTATATTGTTGTGTGTGTGTGTTAAAAAGAGGAGGCGTCCCCCGGATCATAGTGGGTTGAAGAGGGGCGATCCGGCTAGTTAGACACACCAGGGGACAGGAGAGGCAGGAGGAACAGGGGGGGAGGTCTCACTCGGTGAAGCAGCTATCCAAGCCAATTGTGCCATGGCGTTCCTTGGCGTAGGCGCGGCGCAGGTTGCCGTTCGGCAGTGGCCCACAGGCGGCGATGCCACAGTGCTTCAGCAGGCTGAGGCCGAACGAGGCGGCGGCGCTGGCGTCTTTGGGCGGGAAAGGCTTCATGGTGGAGAGGATCAGGGCCAAGCAGTCGGCCACGTCCTTGTTAGGGGCACAGGCCAAGGCCGGAGTGTGGCCTGATGGGTAATGGAGACGGAGACACAGACACACGTGCGCGAGCGGTTAAACCAACAGAATCAACTTGCACTTCAGAATAAGAGCCTGCCGGTCTGTGAGTGTGGGCGTGTTTAGCTCGGGCGCCGGCGCTCTGAAACGGGGGAAATAAAATGGCCACCAGGCCGACTCACCCTCCTCATCGACAGCCATCACGGCCGCTCCCCGACTCAGCAGAACCTGCACCACCGTGGCCAGACCGTTCCTGGCTGCTATATGAAGGGGCCTGCGGAGGAAGAGGGAGACCGTCAGAGCATCTGGGGAAAAAACAACTCTCTCCATCGCCGATCATTATAATGTATCCGGCCCTCTGTGACTCATAACTAGTCCAGACGTGAGCAGTAACACAGAGCCAGAGAGAGTTCACACGGGCTATGAGAGAAACCGGAGATATTCTACAGTGTGTCTGAAGGCGTCGCCCACAGTGTAAATGAGCGGAGGCGAGGTGATCTCTCACATTTGCAGTGCTCTGTTTGTTGCATTGATGAGCGAGGTGTCGCTGATCTCTCCCAGGATTAACAGGGCACACATCTCATGAGACTGTGGGGGGGAGGGAACACTTAAGTTACCACACATTGGCCACGACAGGAGTTCAGCAACGTTCGGTTTTATAGGGTTTACGGGAGAACACGTCAGCCGGCCATATCAGGGTCTTGCCTTGCTGCAGGACAGATGAAGAGCGGTGTTGTCGTTGACGTCCAGCAGGCTAACGTCTGCCTTGGTCTGGTGTAGCAGGATCTCTGTTGGGTTCATACAACAATCATCATCATCATCAGGCTGCAGAACAGTTGACAACAAGCTACCTCCCGTTGCTATGGCAAGGTAAGTGATATTATGTCCACGATTACATAGCTTAAATACATGTAAAATACAGATTACATAAACAAACTGATAAGAC
>CM055743.1:4613179-4738179 GCA_029465975.1 Dallia pectoralis
GCCTGAATATAAAGGGGTCAAACACAGTGACCGTTATATGCCTGAATATAAAGGGGTCAAACACAGTGACCGTTAAATGCCTGAATATAAAGGGGTCAAACACAGTGACCGTTATATGCCTGAATATAAAGGGGTCAAACACAGTGACCGTTATATGCCTGAATATAAAGGGGTCAAACACAGTGACCGTTATATGCCTGAATATAAAGGGGTCAAACACAGTGACCGTTATATGCCTGAATATAAAGGGGTCAAACAAAGTGACCGTTAAATGCCTGAATATAAGGGGTCAAACACAGTGGCCATTAAATGCCTGAATATAAGGGGTCAAACACAGTGACCGTTAAATGCCTGAATATAAGGGGTCAAACACAGTGGCCATTAAATGCCTGAATATAAGGGGTCAAACACAGTGGCCATTAAATGCCTGAATATAAGGGGTCAAACACAGTGACCGTTATATGCCTGAATATAAGGGGTCAAACACAGTGACCGTTATATGCCTGAATATAAGGGGTCAAACACAGTGGCCATTAAATGCCTGAATATAAGGGGTCAAACACAGATATAGATGGTCTCTTTATATCCATCCACGTGTATAATGGTCACTGTAGTGGGGTGTATTTCAACTAATTTCATGTATGTTTTCAACGGTAGTGTGTGTAATATATGAATCTAATGTTAAACCAATCAATGCTACATGCCATTAACAGTACAGTGAAATGTTGATCCAGTGGAGAGAAGTGCCTGGTACTCACGGCTAAGTGCAAAGGGCTAACTGGAACACAGCTCTCCACATCTCCCAGACAGTTGAACGACATCTCAAGGAGCTGGGAGAGAGAAAGAGGGAGAAAGAAACGGGAAGAGAAAGGGGGAGAGAGAGAGAGAGGGAGAGAGGAGAGAAATAGAGAGAGAGTGAGAGAGAGAAAGGGGGAGAAAGAAACGGGGAGAGAGAGAGAGAAACGGAGAGAGAGAGAGAAACGGGGAGAGAAAGGGACAAAGTCGGATGAAAACTCATACATTCGCTACACGGCAAACGTTGTACTTTTTTAACTGCGATTAGCTGTTGACCACTACTGTACTGACGAGACAGACGCACGCGCGCGCGCACACACGCACGCGCACACACACACGCGCACACACACACGCTTGAAGATCCAATGGGCTCACCAGCTCCAGGTTCTGCTTGTCTCCATGGGCTGCTGCGTAGTGGACGGCACTATAACCCTTAATGTTCCTCAGAGCCGGGTCAGCCCCGTTCTCCAGCAGATACTCCAAACAACTAAACATACAGAGAGGTTGTCATGTTAGGACACAATTACATAACAGACAACAGATTCGATCATCTTAGATGCTGGGACTCGGTTAGATGCTGGGACTCGGTTAGATGCTGGGACTCGGTTAGATGCTGGGACTCGGTTAGATGCTGGGACTCGGTTAGATGCTGGGACTCGGTTAGATGCTGGGACTCGGTTAGATGCTGGGACTCGGTTAGATGCCTTTCATGTCTGAGGGATCTAACACTACATCATGACTAAAGAACTTACAAAAAGGCCTCCTTTGCCCTCTCCTCACTCTGGTGTCCGACGGAGTAATGCCTGTCGACACTAAAGCAAAAACAAAAGGTCAGGAACAGTGTGTTTTGTTATCTGTGTGTTATCAGCGTGTGTGCGTGTGTATTATCAGTGTGTGTGTGTATTATCAGTGTGCGTGTGTATTATCAGTGTGTGTGTGTATTATCAGTGTGTGTGTGTATTATCAGTGTGTGTGTGTATTATCAGTGTGTGTGTGTATTATCAGTGTGTGTGTGTATTATCAGTGTGTGTGTGTATTATCAGTGTGTGTGTGTATTATCAGTGTGTGTGTGTATTATCAGTGTGTGTGTGTATTATCAGTGTGTGTATATTATCAGTGTGTGTGTGTGTTAATGTGTGTGTATTATCAGTGTGTGTGTGTGTGTATTATCAGTGTGTGTGTGTATTATCAGTGTGTGTGTGTGTGTGTGTGTATATTATCAGTGTGTGTGTGTGAGTGTATTATCAGCGTGTGTGTGTGTATTATCTGTGTGTGTGTGTTTGTGTGTGTATTATCAGTGTGTGTGTGTGTGTGTATTATCAGTGTGTGTGTGTTATCAGCGTGTGTGCGTGTGTATTATCTGTGTGTATTATCAGCGTGTGTGTGTGTGTATTATCAGTGTGTGTGTGTGTATTATCAGTGTGTGTGTGTGTGTGTATTATCAGTGTGTGTGTGTATTATCAGTGTGTGTGTGTGTGTGTATTATCAGTGTGTGTGTGTGTGTGTATTATCAGTGTGTGTGTGTATTATCAGTGTGTGTGTGTGTGTGTGTATTATCAGTGTGTGTGTGTGTCTCACCGGCGGAAGGTCTGCGATGCAGCAGCATAGTGTAGGGGACTGCAGCCCTTCTGGTCCAGCTCGTTTACCTCGGCACCAGCACTAACCAGGGCAACTGTGCACTGGTAGCTCCCATTCGCCGCAGCGTAGTGCAATGGAGCTCTGTCATGGAGGAGAAACGGGAAACAGGTGAGGAGTCTCACTCGCAGGCTGAAGAACAGGGCCGCGGCTGAGGTAAAGCACGCTGAGGTAAAGCACGCCGTTTCAGGACAGTTTCACCACTCACCTTCCCAATTTGTCCTTTCTACTCAAGTCAGCACCACTGCTTAGCAACAGGTTAAGACACTCAATGTTTCTGCATCGAAGGGAGAACAGAGAGCACATGAGAACTATCCCCAACCAATAAAAAGCCCTCATTGAAAGCACATGAGACCTATCCGCGACCAATAAAAAGCCCTCATTTGAACCTGGGCGTGTCCTCACCCTCCAGAGGCCGCGGCGTGCAGGCAGGTCCTCCCCAAACTGTCCGGAGTGTTTATGTCGAACCCAGCAGACAGCACGTGCTCGTTGCTCAGAGATGACACAATGCTGTACAGCTGACCTGCAGGGAAACAACAAGACCAGTCCGGTATGTCATATGGTGTGACTGCATCGAGAACACTGGCCAGTGTGAACTGAGGACATCTATATACAGATCTGTTTCCCAAAATAACACTGGCCAGTGTGAACTGAGGACATCTATATACAGATCTGTTTCCCAACAGAACACTGGCCAGTGTGAACTGAGGACATCTATATACAGATCTGTTTCCCAACAGAACACTGGCCAGTGTGAACTGAGGACATCTATATACAGATCTGTTTCCCAACAGAACACTGGCCAGTGTGAACTGAGGACATCTATATACAGATCTGTTTCCCAACAGAACACTGGCCAGTGTGAACTGAGGACATCTATATACAGATCTGTTTCCCAACAGAACACTGGCCAGTGTGAACTGAGGACATCTATATACAGATCTGTTTCCCAACAGAACACTGGCCAGCGTGAACTGAGGACATCTATATACAGATCTGTTTCCCAACAGAACACTGGCCAGTGTGAACTGAGGACATCTATATACAGATCTGTTTCCCAACAGAACACTGGCCAGTGTGAACTGAGGACATCTATATACAGATCTGTTTCCCAACAGAACACTGGCCAGTGTGAACTGAGGACATCTATATACAGATCTGTTTCCCAACAGAACACTGGCCAGTGTGAACTGAGGACATCTATATACAGATCTGTTTCCCAACAGAACACTGGCCAGTGTGAACTGAGGACATCTATATACAGATCTGTTTCCCAACAGAACACTGGCCAGCGTGAACTGAGGACATCTATATACAGATCTGTTTCCCAACAGAACACTGGCCAGCGTGAACTGAGGACATCTATATACAGATCTGTTTCCCAAAATAACACTGGCCAGTGTGAACTGAGGACATCTATACAGATGCAAAGGATGTACAGGAAGAATTGGAGAAACATCCCAAATCCCTGCACGCAAAGCTCTTACCGAGGAAAACCTGAATCTAGGAATGCTGCCAGAAACGCTGTTACAAAGAAACATTTGAAGATTTCTAAAAACAGGTTTCCGAAGGGCTCTGACCAAAAGTGACATTTCGCTAATTCAAAAGGGCCAAAACCCATTTATAACCACCAGTAGTGTGAGATCTGACAGCATACATCCATTCCACCAACACTGCTGCGGTGAACAACTTGTCTGCAACAACAATAGTTCAAAACACTTTTCCCGTGAATGCATGTTGTTGTCTTACTGGTGGTTTTCCGACTGGTCATCACATTTTAGTTTTATACCTGTGAGAACCGAAGGTCCTTTACCTGAGGAGAGCAACTTGCGGCAACAGTCAGAAAACCCGTAGAGCACAGCCAAATGCAGAGGAAACATCCCAGAAATCCCTTGCCTAGAGAGAGAAAGACAAAATATAAAGAGACACAAATACAAAAGATATCAGACAGAATTATACGGTATCAGATCTGCAGCATCTAAATTATGTAACATACCAAATAATTTGATGAGATTTAATTCTATTAACATGACCAATACGTTGCACAAGCAATTAGACCTGATCAAATATCAGTCTTTTAGGAGACACATGAGAAATACTGTTTTTCAGCGTACACACTGTGTGTGTGTGTGTGTGTGTGTGTGTGTTCACCCAGCTGACTGTGTGTGTGTGTGTGTTCACCCAGCTGACTGTGTGTGTGTGTGTGTGTGTGTTCACCCAGCTGACTGTGTGTGTGTGTGTGTTCACCCAGCTGACTGTGTGTGTGTGTCTGTGTGTGTTCACCCAGCTGACTGTGTGTGTGTGTCTGTGTGTGTTCACCCTGCTGACTGTGTGTGTGTGTGTGTGTGTGTTCACCCAGCTGACTGTGTGTGTGTGTGTGTGTGTGTTCACCCAGCTGACTGTGTGTGTGTGTGTGTTCACCCAGCTGACTGTGTGTGTGTGTCTGTGTGTGTTCACCCAGCTGACTGTGTGTGTGTGTCTGTGTGTGTTCACCCAGCTGACTGTGTGTGTGTGTGTCTCACCCAGCTGACTGTGTGTGTGTGTTCACGTGTGTGTGTCTCACCCAGCTGACTGTGTGTGTGTGTTCACGTGTGTGTGTCTCACCCAGCTGACTGTGTGCGTGTGTGTGTGTCTCACCCAGCTGACTGTGTGTGTGTGTGTTCACGTGTGTGTGTCTCACCCAGCTGACTGTGTGTGTGTGTTCACATGTGTGTGTCTCACCCAGCTGACTGTGTGCGTGTGTTCACGTGTGTGTGTCTCACCCAGCTGACTGTGTGCGTGTGTGTGTGTCTCACCCAGCTGACTGTGTGTGTGTGTGTTCACGTGTGTGTGTCTCACCCAGCTGACTGTGTGTGTGTGTGTCTCACCCAGCTGACTGTGTGTTCACGTGTGTGTGTCTCACCCAGCTGACTGTGTGCGTGTGTGTGTGTCTCACCCAGCTGACTGTGTGTGTGTGTGTTCACGTGTGTGTGTCTCACCCAGCTGACTGTGTGTGTGTGTTCACGTGTGTGTGTCTCACCCAGCTGACTGTGTGTGTGTGTGTGTTCACGTGTGTGTGTCTCACCCAGCTGACTGTGTGTGTGTTCACGTGTGTGTGTCTCACCCAGCTGACTGTGTGTGTGTGTGTTCACATGTGTGTGTGTCTCACCCAGCTGACTGTGTGTGTGTGTGTTCACGTGTGTGTGTGTCTCACCCAGCTGACTGTGTGTGTGTGTGTTCACGTGTGTGTGTGTCTCACCCAGCTGACTGTGTGTGTGTGTTCACGTGTGTGTGTCTCACCCAGCTGACTGTGTGTGTGTTCACGTGTGTGTGTCTCACCCAGCTGACTGTGTGTGTGTTCACGTGTGTGTGTGTCTCACCTAGCTGACTGGGTGTGTGTGTGTGTTCACCCAGCTGACTGTGTGTGTGTGTCTCACCCAGCTGACTGTGTGTGTGTGTGTTCACGTGTGTGTGTCTCACCCAGCTGACTGTGTGTGTGTGTGTTCACGTGTGTGTGTGTCTCACCCAGCTGACTGTGTGTGTGTGTTCACGTGTGTGTGTGTCTCACCCAGCTGACTGTGTGTGTGTGTGTGTGTGTCTCACCCAGCTGACTGTGTGTGTTCACGTGTGTGTGTGTCTCACCCAGCTGACTGTGTGTGTGTGTGTGTCTCACCCAGCTGACTGTGTGTGTGTGTGTTCACGTGTGTGTGTGTCTCACCCAGCTGACTGTGTGTGTGTGTGTGTGTCTCACCCAGCTGACTGTGTGTGTGTGTGTTCACGTGTGTGTGTCTCACCCAGCTGACTGTGTGTGTGTGTTCACGTGTGTGTGTCTCACCCAGCTGACTGTGTGTGTGTGTTCACGTGTGTGTGTCTCACCCAGCTGACTGTGTGCGTGTGTGTTCACGTGTGTGTGTGTCTCACCCAGCTGACTGTGTGTGTGTGTGTTCACGTGTGTGTGTGTCTCACCCAGCTGACTGTGTGTGTGTGTGTTCACGTGTGTGTGTCTCACCCAGCTGACTGTGTGCGTGTGTGTTCACGTGTGTGTGTCTCACCCAGCTGACTGTGTGTGTGTGTTCACGTGTGTGTGTCTCACCCAGCTGACTGTGTGTGTGTGTGTGTTCACGTGTGTGTGTGTCTCACCTAGCTGACTGGGTGTGTGTGTGTGTTCACCCAGCTGACTGTGTGTGTGTGTCTCACCCAGCTGACTGTGTGTGTTCACGTGTGTGTGTCTCACCCAGCTGACTGTGTGTGTGTGTTCACGTGTGTGTGTGTCTCACCCAGCTGACTGTGTGTGTGTGTGTGTGTGTGTCTCACCCAGCTGACTGTGTGTGTGTGTTCACGTGTGTGTGTGTCTCACCTAGCCGTGTCTGCACCATTAGTCATCAGGGTGCAGATCAGTAGCTCATGGCCGTGTTTAGCAGCAACGTGAAGCGGAGTATTGCCATATTTATCTACACAGTCGATCTCGCCACCTGCTCACAGAGGACAGAGAGGCTGGGTGGTCAGTGGACGAGATGTTTGTCTGCATACCATGATCATCAAACGACATTCAGAAATATGTCCGCAATAAACTAAATACACGGGGAACAAGAGCTAAACCACAACAAAGGCCAAAAGGCCTCATCGTGATAATACTGTTGTGTGATGAGTGAGTGATTACCGTTTTGGATAAGGATCTGGGAGCGCGTGAATCGCCCGTGAATAGCGGCCATGTGCAGAGGGCTCTTCCCTTCTTTACTCTGATAGAAAGTGAAAAGAAATACTGTTATTTACAAACTGTTATATACATCTCAAGAAAATCGTTGATTTACCAATCAATGCTAAGGGATCAGTTAGAAAGGTCCTTGGTTTTTTTGTCCATTAAAATATCAGATTCAGAAATACAGTTTAAACAATGTTAATATTGTAAAAAACTACCGTAGCAAAAACAATTCTAATGTTTGATTGAATATCTACATAGCTTACAGAGGCCAATTATAATTTTTGATAATGATTAATATATTAATTATAATAGTAAATAACTATTGTAGCTTGAAAATTGTAGCTTGATGGAATATCTACATATGTACAGTGGCCAATTATCATAAATGATCAGTCCTCAGTTCCAAAGGCACATTTTGTGTTTCCACAGAACAGGAATAGACTGACGAGTTTCAGCCCTTTTGTATATAGACGTTTCATTCCCCGCGGACATCGACCCCTACAAGCCCTGGTGGAAACGCTTCAATGCTACTTCAGGTGGGTTAACCCGTCCGCCGTCCTGTAATTGGTCTCTCTGAACCAACCTGCATGTTGACATCAGCCCCGTTGTTGACCAGCAGCTCCAGGCAGAGGGCCCCGTTGGTGGACACCGCGGCCAGGTGCAGGGGCGTGCAGCCGCGATGGTTGGGCTGGTTCACGTTGGCACCGCGGTTCACCAGCTCGTTGGCCACGGCCTCCTGGCCCGTGTAGCAGGCCATGTGGAGCGCCGTGTTACCGAAAGCGTTGGGCTCGTCAATCTGCCGACGGGAGAGAAAGAGGAGGCGACGTCACAAAACACGCCGTGACGACAGCGGTCATCTCAACCATATGAAGCCTGGACAAGTGAAGTGACCTGTTGATGGTGACGTTTAGGAGCCCCGTGACCTTCCGAACTCACCTCTGACCCGAGCCGCAACAGGTATTTCACAACGTCTATCTGGCCACTGGCAGCGGCGGCGTGTAGCGGGGAGTAACCACGCTTGTCCCGGCACATGGCATCGGCACTCCGTGACACCAGTAACTTTACAATCTCCAGATGCCCTGTAAGATGAGGCGACGACCATACACATGAACATACGGACACACAGATCGTTCAGAAAACAACTAATACAAAAACAGGGAACCACCTGTGTACACAATCTACTTGCATAAGCATCTAAATAATTCGCTGTGCAACCCAGAATCTGAAATGTAACTGTGCACGCCAAAGAATATTAATTCTGCCCTCATATATCCAGCTAACCTATGGTTGTCAGAAGTGAGCACGTCCCTACATTCAATGACCTGAATGATTTCCTGGTCGGATTTGCATTGTGGGGAAAAAAGCAGAACGGCTTGACACTGATACCTAGGAGGAATGCATGCCATGCTCTTCCACTCAATCGAGCCTGATGGAAGTAGCTGTGGCCAGACAGGGTTGTAGATACAATTGGATACTACGAAATGAGGGAACAGACGGGAATGTCGAGGGAAGACACAAACTAAAAAGACGAAAGACTATTCAGTACTTCGCACATGCAGAGTAAAACTCCTGGGAGTTTTACTCTGGCTGTAGTACCATTTAAGATGAATTACTGGGAATGAATCTCAACATGAGTAACCATTTAACTTATTGACACTCACAAACTGTGTTAAATCAAAGCAGGATTTCTATTCGAAATAAAGCACACCTGATGATCACCTCTGACCTTGTCACACACCTCTGACATCTCCATCATGGACATCTATTCCACATAGAACTCTGACATCTAAGTTGTCTCCTATAGTTTGAAAACCATGGACAGTCCCTGAAAACCAAAGAGCCACTAACAACCTTGCTACCAGCTGACCACGGCTGTCAGAGGTGAAATTACCTGCTATCAGAATGAGTGCTACATCCAGCATGACTTCTGGTATCACACCTTTAACCCTGACATTCTCTCAGGAAACGGCAAACAATCATCAATATTCACCGACGGTGCTCAAGCCATTTCCTCCAACGAGGAAACCGTTTTAATGTCCTAGAATGAGTCTAGTTTTTGGTCCCACCCACCGAGATATGCGGCCCAGTGGATTGGCTGCCTGTCCTTCTTATCGCTGGCACTCAAGCTGGCCCCTTTGTTGAGGAGCAAATTCACCATCTGGAAACAGACAAGAGACAGTGAGTTAGAAACGGGACACTTAGCGAGAGAGGATAAACCCAAGATAAACCCCATTTGGGACAGGTGCTGTCTAACAGGTCTCTCTCTATATAGTAGTATTGGGCACTCAGGTGCTGTCTAACAGGTCTCTCTCTATATAGTAGTATTGGGCACCCAGGTGCTGTCTAACAGGTCTCTCTCTATATAGTAGTATTGGGCATCCAGGTGCCGTCTAACAGGTCTCTCTCTATATAGTAGTATTGGGCACTCAGGTGCTGTCTAACAGGTCTCTCTCTATATAGTAGTATTGGGCACTCAGGTGCTGTCTAACAGGTCTCTCTCTATATAGTAGTATTGGGCACTCAGGTGCTGTCTAACAGGTCTCTCTCTATATAGTAGTATTGGGCACTCAGGTGCTGTCTAACAGGTCTCTCTCTATATAGTAGTATTGGGCATCCAGGTGCCGTCTAACAGGTCTCTCTCTATATAGTAGTATTGGGCACTCAGGTGCTGTCTAACAGGTCTCTCTCTATATAGTAGTATTGGGCACTCAGGTGCCGTCTAACAGGTCTCTCTCTATATAGTAGTATTGGGCACTCAGGTGCCGTCTAACAGGTCTCTCTCTATATAGTAGTATTGGGCACTCAGGTGCTGTCTAACAGGTCTCTCTCTATATAGTAGTATTGGGCACTCAGGTGCCGTCTAACAGGTCTCTCTCTATATAGTAGTATTGGGCACTCAGGTGCTGTCTAACAGGTCTCTCTCTATATAGTAGTATTGGGCACCCAGGTGCTGTCTAACAGGTATCTCTCTATATAGTAGTATTGGGCACTCACGTGCTGTCTAACAGGTCTCTAAAAGGTCGCTATATTAAACCAAAAAGTGCTGTGCTTTAACCGACACAAGTAACACTTCATGGCTTATGTAACTTGAGTGCTTTTCTTGTGTAGTCATTCAGCTTAGTATCATTTGCACATAAACCTACTCCGTTATCTTAACGTGCCTATTTTTGGCTGACTAGGCGAGTGAGAAAATATATTATATTACTTCTTTAAACAATATAAGATTTGCAAAAAATCGTCACGGTGACACCTGACCTCCACGTGACCGCTGTGTGCCGCGTGGTGCAGCGCGGTCCTGCCGGAGCGGTCCGCCACGTTCAGGCTGCTCAGCTTGGGGATGAGGGCCTCGGCACATCTGGTGGCCCGGTTGGCCGCCGCCACGTGCAACGGCGTCTGCCAGAATTTGTCCCGCGCGTTGACCTCCGCGTCCTGCCCGAGCAGCAGCCCGACAGCCTTCTGGGAAACAGACACGGATAATGAGTGGAGCCGTCGTGTTTATACAGCCGCTGATTAAAAGACGTATACGCGATCAGTTATTAGCATGGTCGATTTGTTTAAAGAAATAAGCCACGACTAGGTGTTCTGGCATGTTATTAGGGATGGGAATCGAGAACCGGTTCTTCTTTAGAACCGGTTCCCAGTGAATCGATTCCTTGGAACCGTTAGTGTACCTGCTTAACGATTCCGCTTAACGGTTCGGCTCGTTGCAAATGTGTCATCATGACCGTCACACACGCGCTGCGCATTTTGGTTACGTAGAAGCGATGTAAAGTGTGGTTATATTTCACTCGAAAAGACGCCAATGCAGTCATTTGCAACAGTTGTAAAAGTTTAATTTCGGCAATGGGGGGAACTACCTCCAATATGCAGAAGCATTTGGCCACACAGCACGCAATCCGTTTGCAGGACTGTCGTGTGTTTGATTCTCTACTACTCAGCGACACAACAACAAAAAGTGAGTCAAGCAACAGCGGAGCTAATGAGACGGCATCTGCTATAAATGCCAAAGGTAACTTGTCTATTTAGTTAATGTGAGCGCCATTTCATTGTGTAAACTTTTACTATACGGATAATAATCTCTATTGTCAATCATTTGCCCAAGTTGATAGTTGTGGTCTTTACAGAAGACTTCTTTCTATTTTGTATGTCAGTTGAGTTGAACTTAGTTTCAGGTTGAATATTCCCAAAGGAACAAGCTCTTCCTTGACTGTTTACCGTCTGTGTTTTTTGTTTTTATGGCACTTAAATGGCAGTTTTATTTTTTTGGCTGGACCAATGAATGTGAAAAAATCTATAGGTCACTGGACTTTACTTTGTAGCTCACCTACTTTTAGGTTTGTTCTGAGGTTGCTACACATAATTGGTGTATACTCTGAGTATGTGCGGTGTTCTTATCAGATATTAAAGCAAGTTAATACAAACAAACAAATTTGTAATTATTTCCTCACCCAATGAGAATCGATAAGAGAATCGATAAGGAATCGGATCGATAAGCAATATCGATAATGGAATCGGAATCGTTAAATTCTTATCAATTCCCATCCCTACATGTTATGGTTCAAATATCTCATTAAATGGGATTCCAGTAGAATTGTGACCTTCTGTGTGCACAAAGCATTCCTCCTTCGTGTGAGCAGCAGTGCACGGTTCTGTCAGATGTACAGCTGCTATTTATTTTTCCGTGACATTGCATTTGTTTTGACTAGCTTTCTCTCTCTCATCTTTGCAGAACAAATCCATGTGCACATTTAAGCTCAGGCAAAGCAGTGTACTTTGCCAATACTGTGCCAAGTCATGTCAAGATTGTTGTTACAAAGATGCAAAATAATTTGGCCAATTGCACATAGTTCACTCAGAGCTCACGTCAATAACCTTCTTACAAGAGTCTGACACACTGCATATGACTCCGGGACAGCTCCTAATATGAATCTGACACACTGCATATGACTCCGGGACAGCTCCTAATATGACTCCGGGACAGCTCCTAATATGAATCTGACACACTGCATATGACTCCGGGACAGCTCCTAATATGAATCTGACACACTGAATATGACTCTGGGACAGCTCCTAATATGAATCTGACACACTGCATATGAATCTGACACACTGCATATGACTCCGGGACAGCTCCTAATATGAATCTGACACACTGCATATGACTCCGGGACAGCTCCTAATATGAATCTGACACACTGCATATGACTCTGGGACAGCTCCTAATATGAATCTGACACACTGCATATGAATCTGACACACTGCATATGACTCCGGGACAGCTCCTAATATGAATCTGACACACTGCATATGACTCCGGGACAGCTCCTAATATGAATCTGACACACTGCATATTACTCCGGGACAGCTCCTAATATGAATCTGACACACTGCATATGACTCCGGGACAGCTCCTAATATGAATCTGACACATTGCATATGACTCCGGGACAGCTCCTAATATGAATCTGACACACTGAATATGACTCTGGGACAGCTCCTAATATGAATCTGACACACTGAATATGACTCTGGGACAGCTCCTAATATGAATCTGACACACTGAATATGACTCTGGGACAGCTCCTAATATGAATCTGACACACTGAATATGACTCTGGGACAGCTCCTAATATGAATCTGACACACTGAATATGACTCCGGGACAGCTCCTAATATGAATCTGACACACTGCATATGACTCCGGGACAGCTCCTAATATGAATCTGACACACTGCATATGACTCCGGGACAGCTCCTAATATGAATCTGACACACTGCATATGACTCCGGGACAGCTCCTAATATGAATCTGACACATTGCATATGACTCCGGGACAGCTCCTAATATGAATCTGACACACTGAATATGACTCTGGGACAGCTCCTAATATGAATCTGACACACTGAATATGACTCCGGGACAGCTCCTAATATGAATCTGACACACTGCATATGACTCCGGGACAGCTCCTAATATGAATCTGACACACTGCATATGACTCTGGGACAGCTCCTAATATGAATCTGACACACTGCATATAGGACAGCTCGATGGATACACTAAGCAGGAGAGTTGAGAAATTAGTTGGAGTGGTGTTATAATTTGGTTCGTCAGTCACCGGGACGGGGAAGGATTCGCTCAATGAAAAAAACATAGCGATGCCTGCAGATATTGACAGCCTCATCAAGACGATTCTACTGAATGAGAAGATTCTACTGAATGAGAAACTCCAGAAACTATTAGCCAGAGAGTCTGAGACAATGCCAACCTGTCTAATGTTCAGACAACACACGCAGAAATGGCAGACACAACCTGTACTCCCATGCAAACTTCACTGCAGCTCCAAGGAGAGGAAACGGCAGTTCTAAAAAGCAACAGGATGCGGTTGTCAGAACCGCATCCTGCAACATGCATGTCGGACCCTGATTATTCTGGCAAGAGCATCCTACAGTGTCATCACAACTGTGCCAGGGTACTGTGAGAGGGTAATTTGATTGTCAAATCGATGAAACGTTTTGATCGTAAAACAATTCTTACTTCGTTCCGTGAGGCAGCGGCCCGATGCAGAGGAGTCAGCCAGCCTTGGTCCTTAGCGTTAATACTAGCACCTGACAGAGTGAAAGAGTAAGAGAGGAAGAGTGAGTGAAAGAAAACGAAGAGTGAGAGTTGAAGAGTGACAGGGGAAGAGAGACAGGGAAAAAGTGACAGGGAAAGAGTGAGCGATCAAAGTCAGGCCAACTATTTTGTTTCTTAGCACCCGTGATAACAAGAAGAATGAGACACAGGTTCATAATTGGAGCATTGTCAGCCAATCACAGCTGGCCTTAGATGTCAGCTGATCTGTGACATTTGCACACGTCGCTGGTTTCATTAGCGTGTTAGCATTTAAAATGTGGCTTCTCTAGGGATAGGGTTACATTTTGGTCGTCGCATACTCAAAGAGATATTATTAAATGGTATTGTACGAAGCCTCGCAAAGAGAGTATGTACTTCTAAAGTTGACAGATGTTTTTGATTTATTTTAATTTATTTTAATTTAACTATTATTACACGAGTGCAAATAACAGAGGGATTTAACAAGGCAATACAAGATCAAGTGGAGAGTCAATATACAAATAATCCAGGATAGAGTATTTTGTTGTCAATCTTTCAGAATGTACAGGATTGGTTGACTCAATGAAAGGGGAGGAGCTTACACCCCAAATCTGCAGTCACCAAATTAGAGTGCAAACAGTTATGGTCAGGTTCGGCTTCAGAATACGGAGAAGCACTAACCCTGGTCAAATGTCCTTTCAGTGCATGATGCTTGTCTGAAATGTAAACTCCGCTCTCAACATGAGCTCATCCAATCGCATGATTTATGCCTCGTAGGCATATCTCCCTACAGAAGATTCAGAACAACAATAAAATAACAGCAACCAGCAAATGTCCAACTGCAGATATAATAGATTGTTGTTCAGCTCTTTGTTATACAATAATTAGGCCATTTACTCAGCACCCATATAGTGTACATATTCCCATATTTATAATCAACTAAATTTGGTAAATCACCAGCAATATTATGTTACAATATGTCAGAGATAGAAATGAGTGAATAATGCAAATCACTCTGACCAGTGTCGGACGGTCATACTGAAGAATTTCACCTGAATTAATGAGGAGGTCCATAATGTGAACGTCGCCCAAACACGCAGCAGCATGTAAAGGAGTACGGCGTTCTTGGTCCTGAGAAGAGAAAACAGACAACAGACGCTCAACAACCAGACGCTCAACAACCAGACGCTCAACAACCAGACGCTCAACAACCAGACGCTCAACAACCAGACGCTCAACAACCAGATTTCTAGGACATACTTAAACTCATCAATGAAACATTTTGTATTAGGGTAATGATTGGCCAAACAGGATTAAATGAGCTAATCAACCTTGCTTTAGCCTAATACATTTATAGCCCTCATGTTGATCTTCATGCAATACCATGTGCTGCTTATAGCAAGCGTGTAAGGCATCTCAGTAATTCTACAAACAAATAATCATATGGAAGTTATCAAACCCACAGAATGTATCCACCATGTCAAAACTATTTCCAAAGAAAAGTGCCTTGGGTTACGTGGCGTGTCTCGTCGTGAGTTAGCCCGTAGCTCATCTACAAATGCACAAGCGCTGGTCTGACGTTCTCTTTGCGTCATCCGGCCATGAAACCCACTAGAGCATCTCTAGCCCTGTTAACTGACCCTGTCCTCTGCACTGGAATGTGTATGCACAGTGTAAACCAGTGAGTGACTAATGAGAGGGGGGGAAAGGCGTGCTGGGAATGAGGGCTAAAACCCAGTCTTCAGCCTTACTGCCCTAGTAAGGGAATAGCTCAAAGAATTGCATATAGCTTACGTCCTATCTCATTGTCTTCCTTTGTAACCTATTGGAAGAAAAAAAGAGCAACATTGTCCTAATATTGACTGCATCGCATTCACATAGGCAAAACGTGATGCACATAATGTCAAATTGGGCGCAAAGGCTCAGCAAGACAAGTTATTAGCAAGACGACATAAGATAGCAACTAAAGTAGCCCACACTAGCCCTGATTCATTAACTAGCAAATATTACAAATAATAAAAACAGACACCAGAGCTAGAATAAAATGAACTGCAGAGATATATCTTCATGTAACAACCGATAAACTAGCTGCACATTTCTACTAGCAAGTATGCATACTTTTCAGCAGTGAAGTGCTCAAATTCATTATTTGAGGACTAGCCTCCATGAAATGCTGAATTTCAGGTCTTCACATATGTTTAAGATGTGATATGAATCTTGACCTTTTGCTTGCAGTTTTTATTCTCTCTAGCACTGTCGTTGCAGGTAGATACATCACTGCATATAGCATACTAACTATTATAGTTTCTATTAAGGTCTCGATAAAAAAAGAGATCAGTTTCTTAACTAATTCGGGGTGGTTGGTCAGTCAGGAGCAAAACATAATCAAAACCATGCATATTTGAAGCATGGCTAATTGAACGCATGCACTCTGAAATGTGAGAGCCTTTCCATCTCCACTGTAGACATTCCTTTCCCCGATTTACACAACAGAATTCACATTAGGCGCCCTCATCTGACCCTGTCTGAGCTCCCGTGAAATAGAAAGTGTGTGTGTGTGTGTGTGTGTGTGCGTGCGTCTCTCTAACTTGACTGCAAGCTGATCAGATTACCCCAGGGTTGAAGAATTGAGGGACCTGACGTGAACAGGCATACACTTGGATGAAAGATTTGTTAAATCCCCAACTGCTTCCCCTAATATAAATCAGTTAATCATACGCTTATTCCCCTTGTCCAGAAACACATGGGTCATACGCAGCACCACCTAGAGAAAGAGTTGTGGGGAAAATATTATATGCGCAATTGTTGAACGCTTCGACCAAGAGTAAAAAGTGTTAAATACTGCGGGGATACGTTTATTTCCCAATATGGCACGAATGGTTGAGTGGCGGTAACCGTAACCGACTCAGTAAACTGTGTGCCGTTAACTACATCCGATTCCAAGTTGACAGGAAGTGACATGTTCACGTGTCGTGCACACAGGTTGTGTCAAAGTGAGTAGAGGATACAAGATGAAATCCCTTGCTGATTAACTAGCTACGGCATTAACAAAGTGTCACATATCGGTCCCACTGAACCCTGTCAACTACTTACCAGTGCATTGACTTCTTCATTCTTGTGCAACAAAAACTTAACTTCATCAGTATTTCGGCCAAATATAGCCTGGACCAGCGGAGTCTGAAATTAAATACAGATGGGTTTTTTGTTTAGTGACAAAATCGACATGTGCGACTAATCGGCAAAAAAAAAGTGTTTCTGTTACTGGGGAGGAGTGGGGATTAATTGGTCATTTGGATGCAGAAGATGATAGCATGATAACATGAATGAGTAAGTTGAATTGTTGCTAGGACACCTGTGTTTTTTGTCAATAAGCAATGATTCTATCCAATTTGACAAAGTGGACTGTGGAGGGGAGATGTTTTTAGCAGTATGGCTTGACTGAACCATATTGTGCAGTACATTTGTTGTGACTGGTTGAAATTCTAAGACCCTTTTTCACTGCATTTATGTAATAATGTGATGATTAGACTTCTGTGCAGATATTGTGCAATAATTTATCACATATGAATGAGTTGACAAATCCATACTCCTAATGATTAGTTCAACGAGATATCTAGTGACCAGTAAGGACCTCCATTTACATGCCAACTGAATGAAGGTATCCTTAACAGGCATGGGGCATTTATATATGTGAGATGTATTACCAACACTAGCACTAATTACACAGGCAGTAAACACGTAATTGAGTATTACCAGCACTAATTACACAGGCAGTAAACACCTAATTGAGAATTACCAGCACCAGCACTAATTAGACAGGCAGTAAACACCTAATTGAGAATTACCAGGACTGCTAGCACACCAAACAGACACCTCTTTCTAAGTTGATAATTGCGTAGTGTGCCGGGGACTCAGCAAACTTTGGTTGGAATTGAAAAACGCCTAATCACGGCGCACTGAATTGAATTAATTGGTTAATTCAATCTCTCTAAAATATTCAACTGTATAGTTATTTCAGAAACGATATCCAAATGGCTAGTTACACTAGTGGGTAGCTTATACACTCCTTACTTAGCTGAAGCTGGAATGTGATGCAGTCTGACAGTTGCAGCGACGTAGCCTGGTTCCCAGTTAGTACCCGAGCTAGCCAAGACGAAATGGGGGACTCCTTCATGTTTGGTAATTGATGCCTGAGCCAGCTGTTCATGCTGAATATCGTACGATCTGAAATGTTTAACTTTCCAGTTAGCCAGCAGTCTGGCTACTAATCTCAACGTGTAATCGGCCGTACTGATGCTAACCAGCTAGTTACGGCTAATAAAACTAGCATGCTAACGTTAGCATTGGTATAGGATACTAGCCCTGACTGGTGTGTGTAAATCTGCCATTGGTAAATTGTGCTTTTTTTCTAAGCGGCATGTATTACCAACTACAGTTAATCTCATTGTATAATGTGACCAGACGGCACAGAAATATGGCAACAAAACGCGTATCTTTGCCAGACATTTGGACGTTAGCCTAGCTAGCTCTATATCCAACCCGCCCGCCTCATACGGACACGGTGAAAAAGAAAGCAACGGTTTCCAAATGGAATGTGCCATAGATGGCGTTACTGGACTCGCATACCTGGTCTGTTATGTTTAGTATTCCCATCTCCCAGTCAGTCAGGCCGAAGCTCCTTCATGAGGATCGAGTGGCGATGTAACTGCGCGATATATTTTCTTATTTATTCTGGGAAGGGTTTGTCCCGTGTCCGTCTGTGCTCGCCGTTGTTTATTGCTGTGTAAGTAGTGGTGCGTATTTGAACAACGGTGAAACTAATGTGCAGCAGCGACATACATTGGCCACAATGCGTAGTGCAGGCAGCACACTGTATCCATAATAAAATTATTATTAATTTAAATACTTTTGTAGCTGTGAAAAGATATTAGTACACAGCTAAACTGATAGTCATTAACACATGTCAACGTAAAATACGGAGGCGCAGAAGTTGTCACTAAAATGTCGCCTGAACTCTGAAAAAAGTATTTTTAAATCACAGTCACGTTTCCAAACGGAAGATCCCAACCTTTTTCTGACCACTTACCGGATCTGTCTTAGCGCAACACTTGAATCTCCTCATCATGTTCCTCGAACCAAAGTGTGCGGTGTGGCAGAGTAAGTTATCCTGCTGTGAGGTCACGGTCATTAGGGAATACCATTGCCCCGAAGGGTGTACCTGGTCTGCAACAATGTTTAGGTAGGTGGCACATGTCAAATTTGTGGATTATCCTTCTAACCACTCGATCGATACTCAACACTGCTGTCCATGAGCTCCCCACAAGCCTTGTTGTTTCAGAGATGACCTGAACCAGTTGTCCGGCCATAACAATTTAGCCCTTGTCAAAGTCACTCTAGTCTTTATTCCTGTCTATTGCTACTGCATCCAACAAGCTGAGAACGAAATGTTCACCAACCATCTAATCTACCCAGACATGAGCCCTTGTTAAAAGAAGATCAAGACCATTGCTAGTGGTCATAATGTTTTGGCTCACGAGTGTAAATTTATCAGGTATTTCCTCACAACACCCCCATAATTACACAGCAAAAACACAATTTCCCTAAATGTACTTAGTAATTGAAAGGGTACACACATCTATAGAACATCCACCATCTGACCAAGCCTCTGCGGAACTCAGGGGCAAAGCATATATCTGAGGAAGGTTATAAATGGATAAAGCATTTCATGTTCCTAGGAAGAATTGAGGCGTTCGCATAGAGTTGGCTCTTAAGAAGAATGAATGGAACAGAGGTGAACAAGAACACAAATCCATTCTAAACAGCTTGTGAAGAGGGAAGAACCGTCTGCAAAGCCCTCCATCAGCGCTTTATCAGGGCCATCAATTGTCTTATCTGTCCTCTATTTAGCTTCATCACAGGTCAAGCAAGCAACAGAGATAAAATATAATATTTACACTAGATTTCATGTTTTACAGTCCCTGGTGGATTAATCAAGTGTCCACTAAATGTATTGACCAGGCCAAAGGGAAGCTGAAATCTGAGTGGTGTGTAGAGAATTCTGAAAGACTATTAATAACAACCCGGACGCCATCTTGGAACACTTGGACAGCAAACCAACAAGTATACAGAATCTGCTCAACACAGCCAACACTTAAGTAACTTAAGGCTCTGCTCTGTGGTAGCAGGCAGTAAAATTACAATGCAGTGTGCTGTGGTAATCTCTGAGATTTGCATTTTCCCGACATTTTATGACTGCCAGTGTTTGGCAAATATCTATTGCAAAATTGAAAATTACAGTTACATAAAAAGGCAACATAAAAAAGTATTCAAAAATATTGTTAATAAAACATTTATTGGACTTTTTTTGTTGTTTTCCTTTTTCTTTCCCACATTCACTGTACACTCCTGCTTTGCTACATTACAAGTTCAAATTCCTCATTTACTTTACAATGACCTCACATAAGACGTATTTCTCTTAACAGAATATCCACAGGGCAGTTTGTCAAAAGCTAACATTACAATAATGCCTACCGAACATAAGGAGAATCCACCTGGTGGATTACTTTTTCTTTTTTAACGAGCCCCAGAGGTTGTTTAAGACAGGATCAAACACAGGGAAAACACAAACTTTTAAAACCTATTATACATATACGAAATATGTGCAACGGTTTCAGCTGGGAAACACAGTGAAAGGAGAAGAGGGTTAGTGACTGTTTGAACACGTATCCAATGAATAACCAGGGGTTAGTGTTGGCATTGGGCCCTCCGTGCCCCATTGGAGTGTATTAGACGTGGTCTGTGTTAAAACAGACTACTACAGACACAAAGGCCCATTAAACCAGACAGCAACCTTAAAACTAAACCCAGCACACACCTGTGTTATGATCCAGGTGTGCGCAACGATATGATTATTCGGTACGGCGTTTCAGATGTTTACCTGCTTCATGGGCAACATGAGGAATTGCAAGGGCACCCACAGATAACAATCAATATTCAAATAGAGAAAATGTCTTGTATGTCTTATATCTTCCCACCACAACGTGTGTGTGTGTGTGGTTTTATGGTTGCTCTCTAGTCTAAAGGGACAGGTATAAAAGCACATTCCCCTACCACCCTCTCAACCAATCTGATATTACACAATAATAAAAGTTAAATCAGTCCTTTTGAGCTCTGGATAAAATATAAAAAAACGCTATATTACCCCGTTGATCGCTATTCAAACAATGACCTCCCGTCCAAAGTGAACGGACGGAGCTTATTGAGAACTACAATTATATGTGAAGAACTGTACAAAGTAACGTGGGACCGGTGAACACTGTCAGAAAGTGGTGTCGATGTTAATTACTAATGGTGTGATATCAGTAATTGGAAAAAAAACGGGCAGCAACAGCCAATCACAAAATGACAAGACCATGGTCATTTGCATACCGTACATATTTTTATCAGCTAGGCTTGATTAGAATGGTCATATTCCAGACGGATCTGGCCTGCCATGGAGTGTTGTATTTGTTCTGGGATTTTCTTTCATATTTCTGTCAGACAACTTAAATGTCCCAGAGTCTACAAACAAGAAATTGACTTGATGTTTGGGCTTCCTTCCAAAACCAGGTCAACCTAAGCATCTCAAAGACAACTACCATGGCTCACGAAAGGAAAATGATGACCCTAGTGTCACTGAAAATCAACCGACTAAATCCAGCAAAGGCCCTTCTTTAATGTTTTCATAAGTTTACTATATCGCCTGAATCCCGCCCCCATCCCCCCCTGCACCCCCACACCCCCGTCAAACTCCTCTTCATCATCAGCATTCACCTTCACCCGGACTTCTTGGCTCCAACCAGTGTCATAAGTCCATCCGTGCTCATGGATTTGGGCCTCTCCAGAGGGAAGCCCAGGGCTCGGCTCCAGATGAGCTGGGCCAGAACCCCCAGGGCTCGCGACACACCGAACAACACTGTGTAGTAGTTCATCTCAGTCATGCCGTAATACTGTTGGGACAGGAGAGGCAAAAGAACGGCTTTATTTCAGATCACGGGTAGAAGGTCTTCTACAACTATTGGTATTAGAGTCCTATGTAACAGTGCTTTACGGGAGAAAGTAAAGCACAAGTTTACAAAGCTGGTATAAAGCTACCCAACAGAGCAACCACTGCTGAGGTTGCCCCCCACCTCCAGTACCCTCACCCCAGCACCTACCTGCAGCAGCACCCCACTGTGGGCATCCACATTGGGCCAGGGGTTCTTGGCCTTGCCCTGCTCCAGTAGCACATTTGGCACAATCTTGTAGAGTTGGTGGACCAGCTTGAACATGGGGTCATTAGGCAGGTGCTTAAAGGCAAACTCCTGCTGGCAGGTGTACCTGGGGTCGGTCTTCCTCAGGACGGCGTGGCCGTAGCCTGGGACCACCTGGGAGAACACACGGCTACATTACATCCTTCGTTCTGTGCACATTTATTAAAGCCAGCGTGGCCTGCTGTCCTCTCACCCTTCCAGACTTGAGAGTGTTCCAGATGTAGTCTCTCATGGCTTCATCTGACACCTCTCCTCCCATTTCTTTCTGCAGGGCCGTCAGCCACACCAGCACTTCCTACAAAAGGCAGAGGTCAGGGGTCAAAGGTAAGGCAGGGGATCACTCCAATCTACACCGGTTACTGCTCTCATTCTCCTTGATTACTACTGATGTAACTACACCCCCATAGTGCTCCTGGATTGTTGCTATAGCGGTAACTAATCAAAACATTTAAATAATATTGTAGAAATATGACTGTGACAATCGTAAGACTGAGGGATAGGCCCGGGGACACCATATGAGAAACTAATGTAGAATACACATTTGTGATTGGATGATGTACAGACTGTAGGGGTTTTGAGGACCACTGCTAAATGGCCGTTGTCCCGACTGCCTGCTATGTATTCTGGCATTGGAGATGGAGAACACTGTAACATCGAAAGAAGGTCTCATCTGAATGTGTGCATGCTAATGAAGACTCCTACCCTAACTTTCCGGATTCATGATTCTGTTTATGGATCAAAAGTAGGACATTTCTAACAGTACGTAACCACACCAGCCAGGAGTAATTGGCCAAATGTTAACTCAAAACACAAGCAAGTGTACACACCTGATTAGCCAGTCCGTGAAGCGGCCCAGCCAATCCGTTCATAGCCGCGCTGAAGGACAGGTAGGGGTCGGACAGGGCACTGCCAACCAGGTGGCTTGTGTGGGCGCTCACGTTACCACCCTCATGATCACTATGGCAACACGGGAGAACGGAAACACAACCCCGTTAGGCACGTCCACAAGTCATAAAGGTGCAGGCGGGTGAATAATTGCTGACGGTCTCACGCCGCCTCAGACCGACCTATGAATGGTGAGATAGAGACGCATGAGCTCAGTGAACGTGGCGTCGCCGTAGCCCAGCATGTTGGTGAAGTTGTGCGACCAGTCCAGGTTCGAGTCGATGGCGCCAATGCCGCTGCCCTCACGGTAAAGGTTGCGGTAGATCTTGGCAGCCACACATGGCAGCTTGGCGATGAGATCCATGGAGTCTTCGTAGACATACTGCAAGAGAATCATTTCCGTGTCAACAGTCGAAATCAGATCCATTACTTTTTTTACTATTACTGCTTTTGAGGCACTTTAATACTGCAGCATTATTCTTATATTAAAAACAGAAGTGGGAAAGAGGTGGACCACCCTGGCCAGGGCCCTAACCTCTCATCGGGTTTGGCAGTTTTCTGTTAACACTGAAATGGCACAGCTGATTAAATTAATCAGATGCCTAATGATTAAGTTCAATCAGGTGTTTCAGGTTTAAACAAACATGTGGAGCATCTAGACAGTCCGTGATGGGGTTTTGTATAATGCCACTCTCAGCATTTACATTTCAGTCTCTTATGCGGGGACAGTACATTCTCAAAGTTTTTGGTTCACCCCTCTGTAAGAACAAAACCCACAACAACCATTGCATTGTAAGTGCCGTTCCCCAACATCTGAGCTCAACCGGGCGCATTGTAGAACCCAAAAGACCAGTTAACATGTTCAGATTGCACTGCATCAACCTCATAAACCAAATCGGTTAAACATTCGGCTGCACGTCGTCCGCCATAACAACGCGTTCTCTCGGCACACAGCATTTTCTTCACGAATGTGCGTTCCCTGAGCTCACCTCCCAGTACTTGGCCTTGTTCACTCCCTCAGAGTAAGCCCGGGCAAAGCTGCTCTCGCTGTTCAGAGCGGTGATGGCGGCGCTGAACTGGGACATGGGGTGGAGGTTGGTGGGGAAGTTATCCAGCATAGTGACCACGTGGGAGGGAAGCGCTGCACGCTTGGCCCACTCCTTGGACAGCCAGGTTGCCTAGGCACAGACACGGATACAACTCAGAATCAGTGACAGGAAAGAACTAGACTCAACAAAGCCAATAGTTTTAGTCACCGAGGTTCTCAGACTGTTTCCATGGAGGGACGAGTGTCTGCAGGTTTTTGCACTCACCCTGTACTTGATTGATTAAATAGGTCACTAATTGGTTATGTTCTACCCTCACCTGGTTGTTTGGGTCTGAACTCCGAGACAATGTAGAGGAAAAAACTAAAACCTGCATGCACTAGGCCCTTCGTGAAATCAGTTTGACACCTCTGGTTTAAGTCTTTAAAATCACAGAAGCAAAAATAGGCTATAGATAACCTGCCATACCACTCACCTGCTCCTGGGAGGGCACCTGGCCTGTTACCAGCAACCAGAACAGACCTTCAGGTAAGGGTTCCTCACCACCTGGGGCCTTGGGCAACAGTCGCTGGCACTCCGGGATGCTGTAGCCACGAAAACGGATTCCCTAAAAAAAGATTAAGAAACTACTAGGTAGGGCTGCTCGATTATGTCAGAAATCATAATCACGATTATTATGGTCGTAAGTGAGATCACAATTATTAAACACGATTACTAATTGACTTGGGAACTCCATGTGTTTATTTACTTCCAAAAAAAACTTTTCCTTAATATAATTTAACTACAAAAAAAAAAGTTTGTAAATAAGCAAAAAAAAATGTATATCAAGTATTCAACATATTCCAGTGAGTAACACAACAGATGGACAAATTGTTAATTTGGTTTAATTGTGGTTGTTCATTTCCAACTTTGTTGTATTTTAGCCTACAGACAAAGTATATACACAATTAAAACTCCAGTTATGAACGACGGGGATAAAAGACATGTAACTTTATAATATATACTAATATTATTATATACCATACTAGTAAACAGGTTATAAATCCTAATTGTGTGCAAGATACCAATTATTATTTTTTTTTTTTATAAATAGTCAAGCCTTCCTCCTCCCCGACACTGAATGTTCGCATTTCATTGTCGGACGCAGTGCCGCCTCACAGACCGGACTCACCTCATCTGCATCCAGCACGGACGTTTCATACACCAGACCCTTCATCCCTCTCATCCCACCATAGATCTGCGAAAACACAGGCACGCATAACAACGTTGTGTTCAGGAACACTGCAACCAGCTGCCGTTTCTTTTAACAGAACCAGCACGGCCTACCAGACGGGCTACAGAAGTGAGAGCTGAGCTATACGTACCATATCGACGGTGATTGAGCCGATGTTAGTCTTGCCATGCTGCGCTTTGAAGTTCTTAATCCGACTTTGTTCTTTAGGGACGAGATCGGTGAGCACATCTTTCAGGTTCTGGGAAAACAAAGAAAAACATCGTTAAAATAAAGACCCAAGAGGCATGGTTTCGTAATTACTGATGTTTGTCCCCTTACACCCACAGAACCAGAAACATGTCAAAATGAGGAGTAGATTTTAGCATCGTAATTTTACACTGTAGCCAGTTTTGATAAACTTGCGCCAGAACAGCTTGAATGTTTTAGAGCATATAGAGTCAACCAGGTGTAGGGAATGTTTTACATGGTGTCCGGATTACATGTTAAAGTTGCAACGGATTGGACAGTTGTAAATAAATTCCATGACTAGAACGTTACATTTTCTGCCACCAATGATAATTTTGAAAACCGGAGACTGACTGGGCCACGCAAGTAAACTGACCTCCTTGATATGGCTTACCATCTAAAGACTTGGACCCATCTACAAATCACTTATCCGGTTTTGGCAACAACATTATTTTACCGGAATAATACCGAAGTGCCATTTGTTTCGTTTTCAAAGAAAGAGTGCTTGGTGGCCTGTGGTGTATTGTAATTTAGTTGGTGGAACTTGATGCTTGTAACGTCAGGGTTGTGGGTTTGATTCCCACGGGGGGAGTTGTAGAGCTTCTAGACCCCAAAAGGGCCTTGGATTGTATGGCTTCGGCTCATATCCAACACCAAGGGTAGAAATTGTATTTTGGAGTATAGGTTAGTCAACGTCCCATCTGAACTGCGGAATATAATCGTTCTGGGGTTTCGGGATTTGATACTAAATCCAGATGTCCCTAATAGACTTACAAAAACCGAGCAGGAAATACTTTATACAGACATTACAAAATACATGCTCATTAATAAGGGTCACACAGTTTGAAATTCCAAACATACTGCTGAGTAAAAATAACAATAAATACCTGCCTAGTCAAAGTACTTACCGATGAGGTAGTGGCATTTCTGGAAGCCACACAGAGACATGCTGCATTCTAAAAGACAAGGACCACATCAGTAAAGACACTCAATGTTCATTCTAACATGTACAGGCATTTAGCAAGGAAAGGCTACATGTTTTAACACTATTCAGAATTGCTCTAGTCTTTAAGCAACCACAATGCACTGCAAAGTATCCTTACTAGCGATCTAGGTCCTCAATTCTCGAAAATGTCTCACACCCTCCATAACAAAATGCAAACATTAGCACAAGTGTTGTTGGAAATGGTGTGAAAGTACTATAACAAAGGACTCCCGACAGGTGCATAGCGGCCCGTTTTAATCAGGAGGACCTACATCTTTAAATAAGATATGACCAGCCAGCGGCTTTGCTGTTCTTACACACTAGTCACACTAGTTCCCTGTTGGAAGTCTGAGCTCGGCCCATTGGTTACATACGGCTAGGAGATGCGGGTCTCCAAAAATATATATTCTCTGTAGCGTTCTGATTGGCTAACCAACGCTATGGTTCCGTGATGTCACTGTACCGTATGTAGATAGCGAGACAAAAAATATGGTTTAGCCGGCAGCATAGGGCGTTAAGTACATACTTAATTAGTTCAAATACGCTATCTTGGTAGGATAAACGAAGGACTTGTCGTTACTAGACTTGACCCTGTTAAAAACTATTAGATGTGTTAGCGAAACTAACCAGTAACTACCGGTCATGAATCTAACTAGCAGTCCCTAGCCTGCTCAAGCAGAGACTACGTGTTGTTAGCAAGCATGTCAACGTTGGCTACATTGGTCATGCATAAGTCATATTGTACAGCCAACTGCATTGTTTTTGGTTTCTCCCTCCGGACATATTTTCCACAAACTATAGGTTATTAGTGAGCCAATAACCCCCAATATAGCTGCCTTACATCACTGGGACAGTTAAGGCCTTACGTATAGCATACTAGCTATGATAGGGGTAGCTAAATGCTAGGTTCACATTGGTTCTGGCTGGTGCTACAACCTGGGTTAGCAGCTAGCCAAAGTTTCAGCCTACTACCAACTTCGGCACCGCATTAAGAACAATGCAGCGGCGAGCTAATGTGTTACCGTCTCCTTTCTTGGTCTTCTTACCTTGGTTGGGTTCAAGAGTTTCGTGGCAAACTTGCAGGCAGACAGCAGGGACATGGTGGATGTACGGTATTGATCTTGATGGCTTAATAATAAACTGTACTGGTTAAAAGAAATCCCCAGTACCTCGTTGAAGGTGCCCCTTCCGAGTTTGACGGTAGGTGAAGGTTGAGAGCGATGAATAGGCCTGCAAAGGGATTGGCTGGGACACGCGTGGAGTGACGTCGTGAATGATAATCTCACTGTGTGGGTGGGTTTTATGAAATAAAGATGCCTTAGTTTTAATAAAGTAAACGCACCCATAAAGCCATAGCTAACCTGAGTTATATATATCTAGTTAAAATAAAAATTTCATTAATATAGTTGTGCATTCCCTGATGTTTTGTTCGTCTTAATTTTGTCAAGATTTGACTTTATAATTATGTAAAAATAAAAAATGCAAATTTTCTTCACAAGCGCCCGAAAATGAGTGCACTGTACTAATGCTATTTCAAATATTAAAACAATGGCTTAAAAAGTACCTGAGAGCCAGCCGCAGTATTCTTTTAATACATATTGGATGTATTCATAGTTGTTCGGTTTATGCAACAAAACGACCGTGTACGACAAGTGAAGATTGTAGAAATATATATTTCCATTATTGTATGACAAAGACACATTTTAATGCGCAAAATAGAAGAGCAATGGGAAGAGCTTTAGAATGTTATCAAATCTTACCATCATTTACAGGGACTACAAGGACTTGTATTAACGAAACTATTGCACGCATATTTTTCAATCAATATCTAACCTTTTACATTTGTCAGCCGTGTGTAGGTGGTCATATCAATTAAATCCATATATAGTGATTTTTAGACACACTTGCAATCATTATTTTGTACGGTGTAATTGCCCGTCTCAAATACATTTTAATTTAGCAAAACATATACTCACTTAACCTTGTTAATACGTTTTAACATTGCAGATACATTTTTGATTGACATATACATATGACGTATATATTTTTTATATTATTACTGTAGCCACTTTTTCTCCTGCTAATTTCATGATATTGAATTCACTACAAAGGCCTCGACTAATAACAGCAACTCCTTAGCAGGTGTGGAATGAACAAAAAGACATGTCCTCTGTGCCCATTTTGTTGCTGAAGACAAGGAAGTATTCACAAGTGCATAACTGCTTGGAGATGAGCACATTTTCTGGCAAACAAACACGATTGAACTTAGGGGTGATTCCATAATGTTTTTTTGGTTGCCTCTGGTATAAGTAACCTTCAACGTGTGCAATGATAGTGAAATCAGCAGATTATCAAGTCGTTTTGTAGTGCTGTTCAATCCAGTTCTCCCAACACAATGTTTTTTTTATCAAGAATATGAAGCCAAAACACACCAAAGGTGACCCTGCTGCAGAAAAACAGGACTGTTCTGAAGATACCACAAAATGAATTCTGACCTGAATCATATGTAACGACAAAATGTCATCAGTTTGCAAATTGACTAATGCATGACCACATTAAATAATCACAGTAATCTTGGCCATAAAATATGCAACCAAGTCCTTGGGTGTCTTTCATTTGTTAATGTAATTTATCTCCATTTGTTAAGTAAAATGCAAACTTAAAAAAATAGTCTGTTCTGCTTTGTGGAAAGTTAATAACACGTTCCGAAGACCAACAGAAAAGTTAAAGGCCTTTTCTGTATGTCTACATGTCTCTATATTTAAGCAAAAAATAAACACATCAAAAGATTATTCGGAAACGCACTTGTGTGACCAATTGAAAATAGTTACAGAATTTATTGGCGTCAATAAAAAAAATGTCCAACATCATACACATCTGTGAAATAACAATTAATTGAGGCGCACACACGCGTGATAGAATAACGGATTGCATGATTCATGAGTGTTCTTAACAGCGGTTGCCCAATAACTTATGCCTCGCATCCTCGACTTGTGATCGATAAGAGCAAATCTAGCTATTGTTTGTAGATCTCCATTCCTCCCCGATCCCCGTACAGTAACAGACAATAAGCTCCTGGAGCTGGAGGTACTTCGGATGGTCTCCAGCTCACTAAAATAGCAGGATGGAATCAGAGCTCATCATGGGGGATTTCAAGGGCGTGGTCACAAAGATCTGCAAGGAGAAACAACTAGGAGTTACATTGGTTCTCACGGTTCACATATTGAATTACAGATGCAAACAGCAGACAACTGTAAAAGTTCTATTACAATAGTCGTGCATATACACTGATGAGCCAAAATATTATGACCTAATATGCTGTTGGTCCTCCGCATGCCTATAAAACAGCACCGACCCACCAACGCTTGGACTCCACATGACCCCTGAAGGTGTCCTGTGTTATCTGGCACATTACCAGTTGCAGCAGACATTAGCAAGGCATTAGCAGCAGATCCTTTAAGTCCTGTAAATTGTGAGGTGACGCCACCGTTAATTGGACTCGTCGGCCCAGCGCAACCCACAGACGCTCAATTGGATCGAGATCTGGGGAAATTGGAGGCATGTCTCTCAGACCATTGTCGGAAAATGCGTCTAGTGTGGATGGGCTCATTATCCTGCTGAAAAAAGCCACTGCCATCTGGGAAAACCATTGCCATGAACAGGCGTACCTTGTATGCAACAACGTTTAGGTAGGTGGCACGTGTCAAATTGACAACCACCTAAATGCCATTACCCAAGATTTCCCAGCCGAACATTGCTTAGCGCATCGCGCTCCCTCCACCGGCTTGCAACTAGCTTCTATGCCCTATTCTCAGGTGCCATTGTAGGCAAGGGTCAACATGGGCTCTCTGCACAGTTTGTGACTATGAGCCTCGGGCCGTTAACACTCAGTGGTCCCTAACCGGGAGCACCCTACAAGCCTGGCTGTTTCAGGGACGCCCTGACCCAGTCGCCTTGCTATAACAATTCGGCCTGTGTCGAAGTTCTGCCCATTTTTCCTGCAATCTTATCTACTCAGACATTGACAGGTGCCCTTGTTAGGAGTGGACCGACGCTATTCTTTACACCACTGTGATTGGTCATAAGGTTTCGACTCAGTGTGGTCTGCACATGCAAGTCCAAGTAATGTATTGGATCAAGTCGGGCGGTTGCCTACCGGTTCTCTTGCTGCACAGTTTGTCTTTAACGTTGCCCGTTTCGTGGGCAAAGAATTCGATGACCTCGTCTTCGTGTTGTTCAATGATAGTCTCACACTGACGGGTAAAACGGGAAGGTAATGGATCAATAAGACGAAGTGTGGGACACATTTCAGAGTGTTGCAGGATTACCTACTGGTACAAACATTTGGATTTGTAACGCTTCCTCTTACTCACAAGCAGAGGTGCCATGAGAGCTGAGGCCCACACACTTGCAAAAGTAGCATATTTCATACCACACAGGAATCTAAATGTAGCATCACATAAAACAATAGACCTGCCTATCTTATCTTATCAATGATCAGATCTGTCTGTTCATTGTATATTGCTTCATTGAAATGCAACCAAATCACTATCAACCGTGAACATGGTAGCAAATGTCATTGGCCACATTATTCTACCTTTCTAACGTGAATGTGAAATGGCTACCTACAGCATATTTGAGGCTGGATGTGACTCTAGAATCCAGTTTCGCCTGAGAGAGGTCCATAGACGTGCCATCCCTGGACGTGACCCTCTCGTAGGTTGTCCGACTGGTTGGGAGAACGCGTTCCCCGTAATCCTTCATCCTCTCACAAACCTCCTCCATCAGCTCCAGGAGGTTACCCTCGGAGCGTGCGAGGGGAACCTGGATGGGACGATAATAATGTTGCTGAGCTCAACGTTGGGAGACATATAAATCATGCTCAACACCATATTTAAATCAATCCCTTAGAATCTCAGCCTCAAACAAAAAAAAGTGTTGGTGTAAAATGAAGGTCCCAGAAGTCAAATTGAACTTTTACCTCTTTGACAGACTGGCTACCATCTGGGTTTATTCTAAACGATCCAGTCTGGATCATTTTCTTAGGATCCACCTGGGATATTGCCCACTCCATCTCATCCACCATGGCCCGACATGCTAATGGAGAGAAGTGAAACATTGGGTAACTCGACAGAGGTCTCAGGACCAGATGCGGATGAACAATGTAGAAAGGAAGCAGTTTTTAGATCCAATAACGAGCTGACATGAACGTGGTTTAGTAAACAGGTAGCAAGTCCAAATACGTACCCCCACATTTGAGATCCTGGCTCTGCCTGGCTCCTTGGCCGTAACTTACAAGAAAAGGAAGTAACACACACAGAACAAGGGGACGCCAGGGATGCCACATCGTCATCTAAGTAAAAATCGAGGGTGTTATTATCGGGTTTAGTGACCAAATGTGCTAATGTGCAATCAACACAAAACAATAAGAAAACATACACTCAACAAACGTTAATCCCTGCTACTGTGCTAAACCGACTGCATTTCAGCCACCGCTACAAAGACTCCTTCATACTCATTCAACGCTGTTCGATCGCATTCGGAAAAAATGGTGACGAAGGCAACCAGACGCCTGTGAGAGGTGTCCGAGTTCATGCCTGAACGAATATATGGACCCAAATGATATGTTATTCAGAGAACAATTTATTATTTTTATGTCAATTGTCCATACGTTTTTAATGTTAACAGTAATATGTATCAGCATATTTTTTCCAGAACAAATCTTTAGATACAAACAAAGAGTATACTCTTTGATACAAACCCTACTGTGCATGGCTGTCTTTGGTTTTTGCCTGTTTTTTTTAAAAACAAAGAGATGTAAAGAGGAATCATGTATAAAAAATCCACGTTGGTTTTGAATCGTTTGTAGGACAAGCCACAGGCTGGATGTTGTTGACAGCGATATGTTATAGATAATTAAAGCATGAAAATGACCGTGGAGAAGCGGCTCGCATATCAGAAGAGCCGGATCTATTTATAAAAAAAAGATATGAACAATAAAAAGATTAATGTGAATATAATTAAATTTTGCCTTCTCTTTCAAAGCACCTCATCTGTGGAATAGTATGGGCCATTTTAAGAAGATTATGTTCGATTTTTATAGTGAGAATTGTGTTTGTTTTAATTGACTGTGACAATTATTGTCAGAATGTCTGTTAATTGTATGTATCTGTCTTTAATTGTTATTGTATTTGTGAGTTGATGTTCCCAGGGCACAAAGTCCGGGTCCTCTCTACCTACCTACCGCTTTCGCCCGAGTTTTAACATGCCGCAGTGCTGTGTCCCGAGTTGTTTAAAATAGATCGCAGTTAAAAATATGGCTATATGGTTATGGCAGACAAGGGCTTCACAATTCGGGACATTTTCTGACATAAGGAGTTTCCCTGAATATCCCGTCTTTCCTCGTTAATGGACAGTTTACGCAGGAGGAAGGGAACAATAACAGATTCATTTCAAAAGCTAGGATACGTGAAGCTTTCAATTCAGCGATTGAAATTGTTTCACATTTTGGACCACATTCCATACCAGTTCGAACAAAATATAAACAAGATAACGCACTTAAAGTGTGTGTGTGTCTTACAAATTTACAAACAGCCATTCTCCGTGAAATTGGTTGAGGTAACTGTGTTGTATATACATGAATTTCTGGGTGTAATTCATGTCTGTATATAGATGGCTGTATTTATAGTTTTATTTTAATTATATGTATTTATTTTAAGGTGTCATTGTAACAGTGTAATTATATATTGAAGTACTGAGTAATATTAATGAACTACATGGACTTACTATAGGGTTCGGGTAGGATTTGGGTTTGGTTGAGGGTTCGTTGCATGTAATTATGCATCATTTACTGTTATTACTATGATAAGTATAGGCAACAAATGTAACGGAAACTGTAAAATAAAGTGTTACCTTTAGAAGTTGTGTGTGTAGCATGAAGGGCCTACAAACTATAATAATAAATATGTAATATTTGTGATATTATAGATGTGATTAATAATAAATAGGTATAAGAAATAAATTACCTGGCTTGTGTGAAATGTCACATTTTTATTTATTTGCAAGTTTTACAGCACTTACAACTGTGAGAAAATGTATGGTAAGATCTGGACGAGCGGAGCGCTTGGACCCGGAAAAGGCTAAACGTCACGCGTGACGTCAGACTTAACAACCGGATAGGGAGTGTAGCAGGTGTGTAGTATTCTTCAGATCACCTGCAGATGGTGCCATCAGGCCTTTTTGCCGCCAGGGCCCTTAGGACAATTCGGTGTGTCATTGTTAGGTGTAAATGGTTGATTTTTTTTGTGCCAAACACTTTGGGTTTGGGTTCACACTCTGTCCCTAATATCTACAGTGAGTTGTTGGCCTTTAATGCCACCAAATGGTGTATGGGATAGATATAGATAGACTTTTTGACGTCTGGGTTAAGAATTATCACAGCAATTAAAAAATGTTGGATGCTGCTCTCAGCTTCTGTGTCAAATGTCCACCAAATTAAAATTCTGTTGAAAAGATCAAATGTTTGGTTCTCTCACACAGACTGCATAAAGAAGCAAGTTTAAGTAACAGAAATGTATTTTTAAAGCAAATCTTTTACGTTTTCTGGGTTAACTAGACCCAACGCAGCAACAGAGTAAACTCTATTAGAACCAATCCCTTTTCGTAAAGCAACATCATTTTACTGTAAATTTTCAACAAATACAATCTGTTGCAAATAACACATTCTTAAGGGGTAGACTAACTAAATGTTTTAGACATTGTCAAATCAACGCTGTATTCATTGATAAGTCAACAGCTTTACCCAGCTAGTTCTTGACTCTCTAAGAGCTGTATTTCCTGAGGCACCAAGTCCCTGAGGCAGCATGCCAGCAGGCACTGACAGTTTGAACAAAAGTCCTTCTTCAGTGTGACTGATTGACATATTGATGGGTTTCGCAGCTTGGATGGCCAAATTGTGTTGCCATACATTTCCGTACCCCAAGTCTCCCACAGGTGTCAACTTGAATTTGCGAAAGAATCACTCACTCACACTCTCTTTTAATTTGTCATTATTGTCTCTTTTCAAAGAATCTGAGAGACTTGTGGTACTTGAATGTATAAAATGCATTTTTCTTTGTGAACCATCCATATTTGACTCTTATAGACTACATGTATTCTGCTCTATGCAAATTCTTTAATCTTTAAATAAAAAATCATGTATGATTAAACTAATATTGTTAAAATACAACAAATAAAATTCATTTTTTTTTTACAGCTGTTTCAATATCTGCCGCAGTTTCCCTGTGCGTTTATTCTTAAAAGCCATGATGTACCTCAGCAGGTACATCTACACTGCCATTAAAAGATTTGGAGAAAGGTTTCAAAATAAGTCCTATGTTTCAGGCCATAAGGACACTGATTGGGGAAACAGATGAGGACAATCAAACAATGAAACAAGTGTCCGTGCGCCAAACAAAGAAGAGTTGGATTTCACGGGCACGGCTATCCTGACTTATCAAGACGTTAACTAAGGCCTGAAGTAAAAAATAATTGTTATGTTGTTTGGAAGCAATTATTGCTAAACGAAAATATTAAAAAAATTATGTTTGTTGTTTCGTTGATAGATTTATCAATTCACTGAACAACCTTTCCTCAATGCTCCACATGTTTTGGGGGGATTGAAAACTGTTTGATAGTTCAGAAGGCAGTTAGGGGTCCTCAGTGTGGAGTAGAGGAAGCTCCCCAGATGCAGATTAGCATGTCAACTTCAATAGGGACCAGACTAGGGGATTAGCTGTCAGTCTGTCGCAGCCATCGCACATTTCCCCCCAAAAAACAGAGGCACATCAGATCAGATGGATTGTGATGCCTTTTCAGTTACTAGGATGATAACGGTCGGCCATACCGGTCTAATGGCGAAAGCACACAAATTAGTCTGTATACACCAACGCACAGACACATAACACCACATTGAGCAGTGGGTTGTCTACAAATGGAGAACAATTCAGACCATTGGCACTCTAGGACTGGCAGTGCCACCAATTTCAGGCAAATAGCTGACAGAAAAATAGTGATTGAAGTCTCACAGAACCCCAGGGCCACATCAAAGGATCTACAGGACTCTCTTGTCACAATCTATGTCAAAGTGTATAAGTCCCCTGTCAGGAAGAGATGGCACAAACCCGGCCTAAATGGATTTCGGGATCACAGAAGCCCCTGCGCTCAAAGTACCAACACATGACTGACATTTACTAGGCAACAGCTGGGTGAAGACCAAAACTACTCTAAGAACAATCTCACTCTAATCTCTCTCTCTCTCACTGCACTCCCTATCTCTCTGTCTCTCTGTCTGTCTGTCTCTTTCTCTCTCTCTTTCTTTCTCTCTCTCTTGCTCTCTCCCTCTCTCTCTCTCTCTCTCTCTCTCTCTCTCTCTCTCTCTCTCCTTCTCTCTCTCACTCTCTCTGTCTGTGTCTCATGTAAGTATGGATGTGGTGTGATGCGACACTCCTGCTTCTGGAATACCTGGGGGCTCAAGCTGCCTCCTTATGTCCCCTCCCTCACATACTCTCTCTCTGACACACACACACACACAGACACACTAACACACACACACACACACACACACACACACACACACACACACACACACACACACACACACACACACACACACACACACACACACACACACACACACACACACACACACACACAGACACACACACACACACACACACACACACACACACACACACACACACACACACACACACACACACAAAGACACATAGTGACACTGACTGGCTTTATATCCAGGAGTCCGAACGGCTGGGAAAGAGTGAGCGCGAGCAAACGAAGAGCAGCAAGTTGCATTTATTTTTTCCTCGTCCAGTTCTGGATGAGCACTAAGGACAACGTGGGACTGAAGGGAGGATGAGCTCCGTGGAGGAAAGAGAGGACCATGACATCTACTGTGAGAAGGCGGTGGCCCTTATTATTGACCTCTGTGTGGACAACAGCCCTCTGCTGCAGCCAAACACCTGCCAGGACTTCATCACACTGCTAGCCACCAACCAAAGCTCAAACTCTTCAGGGTCGGGTAAGATCAACAGCCGGCTGCCTTCGTCTTCCGGTTTTCTAATGTTATAGTCAGCGGTTCGGTTTTCTAATTCTTGCCAGACATACTGTTCACTTAGGAAAACTTTGAGGCCGTCTGGGTTTGTTTATTGAGCTAGGGTACTTATTTACACACGTAAAAACAATCATAAAGGAAAGCCAAATATAAGCAAATCGTAAATTGGCGCTTGAAACACCAGAATGTGGTGTTAGCCATCTCCTGGTTTTGATGGGAATGTTTGAAAATCAGAAAAGTGTTTAAAAATGTGATATATATATATTCTAGTTAGACGTTAGACATTTATCGAATGTGATCATTATCAGAAAGCTCATATCCAATGACACTTACAGTAGTGAGTGTGTATTTCCTTCCTTCCTAAATGAAACATAAAACCTGAATCAACACCAACAATCTACACATGCAGTGAATACAGACACTAGGCACTTTACTGTGCGGCCATCTTGGGATCACATGTGACGGAATGGGATGAGCTAGCCGTGTGCAATGCTAATGTCTCGTTAGATTTACAAGGTAAGACAGATCAATGTTAAGGAGTGCAGGCAGCTAGACATTCGAGTCTCGTTGTCACGGCGAGTTTAAGTCGCCATCGTAGTCGACGGACTGGTCCACCTGAAGCACGGGGAGAATGCCCAGTTGGCCGTTCAAACCCTTAGCCCATGTCGTTGGACTGGCACAAAGTCTGGAGGCTGCCCATTGGGCCATATCCATATTCTTATGGCAATGGCCATTTGGTCCGTCTGTCACCGCTAGCCCCGCCCCTTTGCTAGGCAGACTGACAGTGACATGTGGAAAACGTCATATGAACGTATGAGTCGAGTGGACAAGCCTTAGACAATAAACACCATTCTTACGGTGGTTTTGAGAAACTGTAGCAGGACAAAAAAGTACAGTCCTTACATCCTATGTTGAAAATACATCTGTGACATTGCAGATAGTGGCACTGGCGCTGCTACATAAACCCTGGTGGAGACGAGGATGCCAAGGCACCCGACCTGGGCCAAACACTAGCAGAAGGTGACAGCAGAGCCAAGACTGCTAGAGCGAGCAAATTCAATTCTGCCGGGGTGATAGGTAACGATGGAGAGCCAGGGCAGGGAGAGACACTACAGTAGGAAACTTGAATATTGCCCTAGCTGGCTAGCTGAACATGAATATAAACGCTATATAAAGTGTCGGTTTGATTAGTGTAGATTTGGATCTATGCACACGTTCGTATTCCTACTCCGGAAATCCATAAGTTACGTCCTAATGGTTTTATATGTCGAATGATGGATGTTTTTAAAAATTAATTTAGTTCAATATTTGGAATTGTTGTAGAGGGGTTTATGTCTTTGTTCAGTTAATTTAACTGTAGCTACAATTATGTGTACCTGCCACTTTGTTGAAGCTGGATGAAAACCAGACGACAGTTAACACGTACAGTGATCGGACAAAAGTTCAGACAGGAGTAGTTTGAGATAATGGTATAGGGTTTTTAATTTTCTTTTATTTGTTCCAGTCATTGGAGGCTGAAAACTGGAAGGATTGGCGGCCTAATGTGCAGTCTTTTGGGGTGACTAAGGCAATGTGCCTGTTGGAGCAGAGCGACGGTGACTAGAGAGCTTAGGTACAGCGGGACTCGAGTTGGTACCAATGAGTTAAATGCCGAGTGTTTAACGACGGCCAGTGCTTGAGACAGCGCAGTGATTTATGTCTCCGTACAGTACAACGGCATGTTTAATCATGAAGACTCATGCGGTCTACATGTGTTTTTTTGTTGTCTAGCTAGTATGCTTTATCTGAGCAAACAGAAGAAACGCTGTGTTCAGGGGCTGTGGCTGATTTGTACACACATGAGTGGGGAGGGCTTTAGAGTCAGTCCAAAGTTGCTTTATTCAGTCCTCCCACGTGTCTGTGTTCATCTGATGTGTAGAGCCGGTCATCTGGAAGTCCTTTCTGTGTCTTTTTATATCATGAAAAAAGGATGTCTCTCTGACCTAAGCTTAGGGGCACTTTCCCCCATACAACACACTTCTCTTCGTATTAAACTCCAAGAAGCTATTATGATATGCTATCCAAGGGGAAACTAGATTAATTGACCTACCGTATCGGTCAACATTGGGTTCGTTGTGGTTTCCCTTTCTGCAGTTTAACACTAAAAAACATGCACACAGTTCGACACAGTTGCACATTGGTCCCCGGTTTCGCTCCGTAATGATGCCACACGAACCGACATCCACCCTCACATTTGTGACTTTCTGTTGGATGTGACCCGCACAGCACTGCTCCGTCTTTATCGGCAGGTAATTGAAGGTGGCGTTAGCTCACGCTGATCGCGGTCCAATTAGAGAGTTGTGCCGTGTCTGTGAGAGGAAGTGCCCACAGACCAAGCAGGAAGAGAACGGGGGGGCAGTCCACAGGTAGTAATACCACATGAATAAAAGGCCGCCACTGTGTGGCAAACCGCCACCTGAGTCGCCCCTGCACAGCGCTGTACACCGACTGCTAAACACAAAGGTCACGACTTCGAGTGGCAGGTCAGAATCCCGTTGGCGCTGAGGTGAAGGTCAGAGTTCGTTGAGTTTCTACAAACCACACTGGCTTCTTTGGTTTGTTTCTTCGCTCAAACGGACACATAAACACAACCGCACGCAATTGCACACAAACACATATATGATATGGGAGGGGATTTGTGCCAAAAATTGACATGACGATTGTACATTTACCTACAGCCAATAAACCAAACACACATATCGTATTATTCATATTATGAGCCTCATTACTACCATATTATAATGATTATCATATCTAATTAAATGCTTACACCAATATCTTTGTTTTCCCACTACTTATATTCTTACACACGTTTCTTTACGCACTGAATGGTGTTTGAAAAGGTAAATTAATTGTTCAATGACGATTCTGACAGGCCAGCTTGATTTTGGCCCAGAAACACATATTTCATACATGTCTGTTCTCATATGCTTCTGCGTTCAAAACAACGTACTTTTCTCAATATGTCCATCTGTTGATGTACGCACATATACACACATACCCACAGGCAGATAAAGCATTCTGATTTTGGATTTTGTTTATTCCTGTAGTGGCTCAATCAATTATTATTTGGTGTGATATACAGTATTGCTGTCGAAGCAGACTGACATATATATTGTGTTAGTGTTTTCATACATAACACAGCCATTTTTGCTTTTCACTATTTGGAACATTACTAGATTTTAACATTACTAGTTTCAATTGATCATAATTCTGTAGTCGTGCTTCATTTGATATGGTTCCACTAGAGGGGGCAAGAACACCAATTACAGTACCAGAGGTACATTAGGTATGTCTAATAATTATTACTAATTATTACTAATTATTACTTCGACTTGTGGAATACACAAACATTTAAGAAACGGAAATGCATTTCTTTTGCTCCTGAATTAACCCATTAGACACAATCTATCATGGCCAGTGTAGCAAACACTGAAGCTAATGTCAGTGGTCAGGTGAAAGAAATAAACAAAATGTCAGGCAACAAGTATAAATTGTATAAGTGAGCTAATGACTGAGGGATAGATGTTTCAGCAGGGAGGGGAAATACTGCAGCTAGACCTGCACAACCGGGCCAGGGACCGGCTTGGGAGGAATTGGAGCATTAACCGGAGAGAGCAGCATGTCAGGGCTGCAGGCATTAACTGGAGAGAGCAGCAGGACGGGGCTGCAGGTATTAACTGGAGAGAGCAGCAGGTCAGGGCTGCAGGTATTAACTGGAGAGAGCAGCAGGTCAGGGGTGCAGGTATTAACTGGAGAGAGCAGCAGGACAGGGCTGCAGGTATTAACTGGAGAGAGCAGCAGGTCAGGGCTGCAGGTATTAACTGGAGAGAGCAGCAGGACAGGGCTGCAGGTATTAACTGGAGAGAGCAGCAGGTCAGGGCTGCAGGTATTAACTGGAGAGAGCAGCAGGTCAGGGGTGCAGGTATTAACTGGAGAGAGCAGCAGGATAGGGCCGCAGACATTAAGCATTATGTATACATTTGTCAAGATTATTATAATCAGATTGTTTAGTTTAGTCAGTTTTAATATCATCCTGTTTGGATCAAAATGAATTACATTGTAATCAAGGTTTGGTATTTAGAACAATTACAGTTTAAGTCATAGGTGAAGTCATAAAACATTTTTTCTTCAACCACGCCCACAGATGTCATGTTCACAAACTATAGTTGGCCAGGACATCTGCTTTGTGAGTGACACAACAAATTTCTCCCACAAATGTTATAAATGACATAATCTGTCACGTCTGGGCATTGCAGGATGACCGCGCCGTGAAATCGAACGCCCTCTCTCCCTCGTTTGGCGCACGGACACTTGTTTCATTGTTTTATTGCCCTCACCTGTTTCTCTAATCACCCTAATTTAAGTTCCTCCTATCGTGGAAGGCTACTGGAAACCTCTGACCCACTGGGAATGTGATGAAAGAAAAAAAGCTAAAATAATTCCTTCCTTCTCTATACTATTATACGAGCATTTCACCTTCCTAAAATAAACTGGTGATCCCAAGTGATGTAATACAGGGAATATTTACTTGGAAAAAGTCAAGAGGGCGGAAAGACAGTTTAAATATATTTTCCTATGGTGCATGTCAACCTCAGACAAATGCCCCGTTTACTTCACGTTCAAATTAAATCAGAGACAAACGCGGTGAGGTCCGTAGCATCCTGCCATTTGTACTTGTCGTCAAGTCCGCACGAAAGGTGCAGTGAATCTCACTGTATATTTCTCACAACAAACAGACCAGATGGATAGGACATATGGATTATAGATATATCCAACGAACATGAACTTTTACCGCTGCCTGCTGTCCATCTGTTGATTGGTGTGCTGTTGGAGAGCAGCCTGGGTTGTGTTAACAGCCGCTGACAGACTGACGAACATCATTAGCTGCAGGATTTCATCAGGAGGCTTGAGATAAGGTCAATACGCATGGGAAGTTCTGTGTGACTGGCACCGATGGATTTACATGGGTCATATGCTTTTAAATTATGAAAAAAAACATGATCATCTTAAAAATATATTTCTCATGAATTGGTGAGATGCAAATGAATAATAGTTGCAACTGTGGTATGTTGTATTGTCCTTTTTTATCATTATGTGTTTAATTTATATACATAAATATAGAAAGTAATTAAATTGCAATACAGATTAGTGGCTGAAAACCCATCATTAACAATTTGCAATATGTATAATATGTATAATTTTTTTTCTAATAAGTGGTCTACTAAACAGTTTTTTTAAACATCTTGTATGAAAACAAACGCATATGTGTGTATTTAAATGGGTCAACCAAACAAAGACATAAACATGACCAAAATAACCTCAGGAGTAGATCCAGATTTTCAGCTATTTTATTGTTACATTAGGATTTATCTGAAAACTGTTGTGGATGACACAAGAAAACAAAAAATAGAAATATAACCGGAGTCAAGAGGTGGGGATTTGCAGCTGCAGTCTAATCAGAACATCTCCACACAGCAGTCTCACATCTGGGTTGTAAAAATCCCCCCCAGAACAGGATCAGTAGCTGAGCTGCCCACCACCGTTCTGTTGCTATTGGAACATGCAGAAATTGAAGAAAATAAAAAGTAGGACTGAGAACACAACAGGGAGAACATAAACAGTAGGACTGAGAACACAACAGTGGAGAACATAAGCAGTAATTTAGTGTGCACGGATTGGGAGAGAGTGATGTGGAATGGCTTCATCTCTGTAACACACGAGGGAAATTTGAGCCATGTAAGGCAGGATTACTGTGGAGCCACATGTAAACAATTCAGCTCACTGAGGAAGTGTTTGCCGTGTAAATGGCATAGATTTGCCACTTGGTTTGCTTCCTAAGCCACTGGTAAGCTACTTTTCTCACGCCGGTAGAGATGATAGAAGGGGCTTCGGGTATTGTACTGCCTAGTATTATACAATTAACTGATTTGTAGAGTGGGTATTATAATGATAGTGGCAGCATCATGCTATGGGAATGCTTCTCTGCCACAGGGCTTGGAAAGCTTATGAAGATAGAGATAAAAACGGTTTTGTAATAGTCATTGAAATCCACGAGGAAAACTTCAAGTATGCAACAAAAGACCTAGGAATGGAGAAAATATTAAACAAAAGTCCACATCCAGCTTGAGCAATAATATGAAGAAACATACTGAAAAACGTACTGTGATTAGACATACCAAATTATTTAACTTTTGATAGCTACAGTATACCACAGGGCAATACACATGTATTCGTTCAGGCTCTGCAAAAAAAACAGTCTATACTGTATCTCTGCACTTCTCTGAGAACTGTATCTCTGCACTTCTCTGAGAACTGTATCTCTGCACCTCTCTGAGAACTGTATCTCTGCACTTCTCTGAGAACTGTATCTCTGCACCTCTCTGAGAACTGCATCTCTGCACTTCTCTGAGTACTGTATCTCTGCTCCTCTCTGAGAACTGTATCTCTGCACTTCTCTGAGTACTGTATCTCTGCACTTCTCTGAGTACTGTATCTCTGCACCTCTCTGAGTACTGTATCTCTGCACCTCAGTCTCTGAGAACTGTATCTCTGGACTTCTCTGAGAACTGTATCTCTGCACCTCTCTGAGTACTGTATCTCTTCACCATCTTCCATCTCTGCGGGAGACATTTGGTTTAAAACACAGGCTGTCCTGCTCAGAACCACAGATCACAGCAACAGTGCATGACGACTGGATGCCAATTCAAAGGCACTTCCTTCCCTAATCAAATCGATAACTGTCCTGTGGACATGCTTTCTCCGTAATCTGTGTGCTGAGTGAAACCCTCTCGCCACCCCTGAGCGCACCCCACCCAAACCCCCCACCCCCGCCCCAGCTCTGTGTACAACCTTCATTGCAGTGGCAGCGTCCCAAAGCAGTGAGGCTCTGGGAATGCAGGGCTTCCTCAACGAGGTGCGCGTCGGCCTTCCGTAGTTCAGCTGCCGAGAAACCGAAGATCCATAATTACATTTGAACATGGCAATTGGAGTCGCTGCGCAACTCAATCTAGCGCATCCAGTCTGTTGTCACCACTTCCACCTGTCAGCCTCTGAGGTGCAATGTTGGTTAATCTACTTACTCTAGCCATCGACATGAAACACATAATCCCTGAAGTTATAGCAATCACAAGCTACCTGGATTTCTGTTATACCCCTGTATCCCCTCAACACGCTCACGGCAAGGTGTCACAGATGGACGATTCAAATCCCGTCGTTTCTTTCGCACCATTCGACACTCTTTCAGAATGTTCTTTTGGTTGTACCACGGGAATTCATTTAACGAAAGCTCAGTGGAACGTGCACTACTTAAAACCAAACAAATGTTCTTTCTGGAGCAATAAATCGGTTCCTCGAGGAGTTCTCTCGTTGCAATAACCGAATAACCGTTATTAGTTCTAAAAATAGCTCATTCTTTCTCGCTGCGTACTAACAACCATCTGGAGTGTCCCAGCATAGCAACGCTTGGGATGTGTAAACGAGCACACGCATAATTACACTTGGATCCACCGCACACTAAGCTAAGCGTGTTGTTGTGAAAGTGGTACAGGACTAGAGCATGACGACGAGCTACGCGGTTCATCTGCAGATAGCCAGATACTGTACGCCGTCTTCTCTTCCTGCAAGATTGAAGCAGAACGGCTTTAGGTGCAATGCATCATTCTTTCGCTCTGCCCGGGCAGATATTAATCAAATCACGGCGACTATCATGTGTCTTGGCTCCCAGTGTGCGTGAAGTGAAGGCTCAGGCTGGACATGTGAAAGATTAACAACCGCAGCTGGAGAACATAGGAAAGCTCACCACACACACTGGACACTCACCACACACACTGGACACTCACCACACACACTGGACACTCACCACACACACTGGACACTCGGCACACACACTGGACACTCACCACACACACTGGACACTCACCACACACACTGGACACTCACCACACACACTGGACACTCACCACACACACTGGACACTCACCAGACACACTGGACGCTCACCACACACACTGGACACTCGGCACACACACTGGACACTCGGCACACACACTGGACACTCACCACACACACTGGACACTCACCACACACACTGGACACTCACCACACACACTGGACACTCACCACACACACTGGACACTCACCACACACACTGGACACATCACCACACACACTGGACACTCACCACCACACTGGAAACATCACACACTGGACACTCACCACACACACTGGACACATCACCACACACACTGGACACTCACCACACACACTGGACACTCACCACACACACTGGACACTCACCACACACACTGGACACTCACCACACACACTGGAAACATCACCACACACACTGGACACTCACCACACACACTGGACACATCACCACACACACTGGACACTCGCCACACACACTGGACACTCACCACACACACTGGACACTCACCACACACATTGGAAACTCACCACACACACTGGACACTCACCACACACACTGGACACATCACCACACACACTGGACACATCACCACACACGCTGGACACTCACCACACACACTGGAAACTCACCACACACACTGGAAACACTTCACACACACTGGACACTCACCACACACACTGGACACATCACCACACACACTGGACACATCACCACACACACTGGACACTCACCACACACACTCACATAAGCAGAGCTACCAATCCTGTACAAACAGAAAGGTCTACTAACTAACTGAATATTTGTGGGAAACAAATGCCCCTGGTTCAGGTGTCATGGATCCCGATGACAGACTATCATCTCCTCGCGCTCGCTCTCTACTCCCCCGGTAACCGCTGTGGGTCAGTCTCTGGCCGCCCTGGTGCACTGGCAGTGTGTGAACGCCGTACAGTTACCACAAATTACATCGGGGACTTGGAGGCCTCCCTCCCCCCAACACTTCCCCCCTTCGGTGTTGCATTGATGTGGATCTGTTCAGCGGCGCTCTACAAGGGACAGCCACCCCCCCGTGCATACAAAGTAATGTAACGTCACGTGACATTTAACACTAGGGAATGCTGTCTGTTCTTTTCATATTATACTGTCACAGCCTACAGTGGACACCACGTCCCTATGTAAAATTCAATGATCTTACTGTATCTCTACCAATGTATCACAACTCAGGAATCACACTGGTTTCCATTCTGTGTTTCGAGAATATCAAAGCCAACATTTCTAAATGATGCATGTCTACAGTAGAACATTTAAAACGGCCTACTGTACATAACAAAAACAGCAGCCGCTGGACGACTGTGCTAATTCAATGACGCCCCGCTTCACAGACCCGGACTACATGCGAGACGCGTGTCAGGTCGCCACGTCGGATCATACAAACCCCGTGCGCAACAATCGATCAGGTTCCTCGTTTCTCCCGGTCCTGATATCTTATTTGCCGTTTTGTTTGTTGAGTTTCCCCTCCTCGTGGTCTTTTTTTTATTCGCCCTGGTAATTACACCGTCGCCAGGTGTTTGAATATTCATGAGGACGGTCATTTCGTTATGATTATGCATCTGCCTAAACACAGACAACCCCTTGAGTTGTTCTCCCATTGCGACATAAAAGGAATGAAAAATAAACCTTTCCCGGGCACCGCAAAAAAGCTGTAGAGAGTGGGACAGACTGAGCCATCGGGCAGAGATTGCAATGAATAAACATCCATACATGAAGTGAATCAATGCATGATTACAGCCACATCGATCAGCTGGAGGTCTTATTTCTAACAGGTTAGCAAGTGTGTGGACCCCTGGACAGTTGCAGTGGGCTATATAGCGTTTAACACGGCACGCAGGGTGGCTGGCTCCATAGAAACAAGGTCCCAGCTCTAAGCGCATTCGGAGGGCAGGCAGGGAAGAAAGAGTCCTCGGAAAGCAGGAGAGAGCAACAGAGGGAGAGAGAGAGAGAGAGAGAGAGGGGGGAGAGAGAGAGAGAGGGGAGAGAGAGAGAGGGAGAGAGAGAGGGAGAGAGAGAGTGTGTGTTAGAAAGGGAAAGAGAGAGAGAGAGGGAGAGAGAGAGTGTGTGTGTTAGAAAGGGAAAGAGAGAGAGAGAGAGAGAGAGAGAGAGAGAGAGAGAGTGTGTGTGTTAGAAAGGGAAAGAGAGAGAGAGAGGGAGAGAGAGAGTGTGTGTTAGAAAGGGAAGAGAGAGAGAGAGAGAGAGAGAGAGGGAGAGAGAGAGAGGGAGTGTGTGTAAAGAAGGGAGAGAGAGAGAGAGACAGTGGTGGAAAAGGAGAGCGAGACAGACAGTAAGGGAGAGAGAGAGTGATATTTAGAAGGGAAGAGGAACAGGGGAACATTGAGAAAAGCAGAGAGAACCGAATGAGAGACAGAGAGTGAAAGTGAGAGCGGTACAGAGAGAGAGAGAGAGAGAGTGAGAGAGTGAGCGACACGGAGAGACAGAGTGAGAACAAGTGCTAGTTCTGGAAAGGCAAAAAGAGAGCGGAGTGTGTGTATCACAGGTGAGTGTTATCGCGGTCACTTTGGACTTTATTATTTGCTCGTTGATACGTTAGCTACTTGTTCATTGATTTCATAGGATATTAAAATGGTGTTTCTACATTGGGGTGTGCGAGCGATGCTTTTGACTGGGTGAACAGTTGATTTGAAATGAATACAGCGCTACTGGTGACTTTTAAACTGTTGCATGTCGTGCGTTCACCTGCAGGGGTCAGTAGACTTTCTATTGACTATGAATGACATTGTCGCCTCAGATATGACATGTCTTCATTTTCTCCCAGACAAAGAAACCGGGGAAATAAATATATTTCTGAGTGTCTCTCTAAAACCCTGTGGTTGTTTTCTCATAAGCATCTCCTGACTAACCCTTGTTTGCATAGTGTGCTGTAATAAGTCAATTTCATATCATCAGTCAATTTCATATCATCCTGCGCTCTGTTTTAATCTCACTGTAGTCAGCTGTGTCTCAATACATTACCATTCAAGCGCATTACACATATTGCAGTCAGATGAACAATTGCTACATTACTGTTCACGGTATGTGTGTGTGTGTGTGTTTGTGTGTGTGTTTGTGCGGCTGGGTGTGTGTGTGTGTGTGTATCTGTGTGTGTGTGTGTGCCAGTTCATTCACAGTCACAGCATTGCAGTCCGTTTCAATCCCTTGAATGAACATCCAGAAAAACCCTTAGGATATATGCGCTGTGCATACACAACTGTGCATACACGGCTGTGCATTTACGGCTGTGCATACAAGGCTGTGCATACACGGCTGTGCATTTACGGTTGTGCATACAAGGCTGTGCATACACGTCTGTGCATACACGGCTGTGCATACTCTGAACTAGAGCACTGGCCAACGCTGATCTAGAGCACTGGTCATTGCTAACCTAGAGCACTGGTCATTGCTAACCTAGAGCACTGGCCAACGCTAAACTAGAGCACTGGTCATTGCTGACCTAGAGCACTGGTCATTGCTGACCTAGAGCACTGGTCATTGTTAACCTAGAGCACTGGTCATTGTTAACCTAGAGCACTGGTCATTGTTAACCTAGAGCACTGGTTATTGTTAACCTTGAGCACTGGTCATTGTTAACCTAGAGCACTGGTCATTGTTAAACTAGAGCACTGGTCATTGTTAACCTAGAGCACTGGTCATTGTTAACCTAGAGCACTGGTCATTGCTAAACTAGAGCACTGGTCATTGCTAACCTAGAGCACTGGTCATTGCTAACCTAGAGCACTGGTCATTGTTAAACTAGAGCACTGGTCATTGCTAACCTAGAGCACTGGTCATTGTTAACCTAGAGCACTGGTCATGTCTGATTAATAATGATGTCCCTGTGACCTGCTGCTGGTTGTACTTCCTGTTTTACACACATAAGATGTGTCAGAAGCAGCTGCTGTTTAGAGGTTTCTGGGATTATATGTAGAAGAAGTCTATCTCAGTCTATGTAAGTCCATATCTGATGTAACAACGATATACATGACAGAACTGAGAGCGTGTTGTCGTCATGACAGAACTGAACACCTGCTGTCTTCTCACACTCAGTGGCTTGATATGACCCTGTTCTAGGGATTGTACCCTGTCTACACACTGATTGAAACAATATGCTCAGCTCAGATCCATATTTTCAGTCTTGGTGTGGCTTGCAGTGGGTGTCTTTAGATACACATATAAATATAGTAACGCTTATGACTGCCAACTACAACTACGTTACAGTAAGGGACGGGTTAATTAGAATACAATGGTGGAGAGTACCAAGTGTTAAAAAAGATTGATAGATAGATACATATATTGATAGATATATAGATAGATACATATATTGATAGATAGATAGATATCTATCTATCTATGTTATTTGTAACCGTCCTCTCAGAACAGAGTGCTTAAAAGACGAGAGCCAGACAGTGAATCCAATATGCAAATCATTGTGGCGTAACACTTCGCAAGTCTGTGAGTGGTTGTATTCAGTTTTCTGCATACTGATATGTGCCTTAACAAAGATTACTTTTAACGCGTGTTAACAGGGAACGCAGTGCCTTGTTGGGTTTCATATGGAGCTAAAGACTTTACAGCTACCATTAAAGTGACACTTTTACGAAAAATCCTTTGGAGATGTATTTTTTATGTTTAGCGGGAAACACTTTAAGTATTTACAACGTGGAGCGTTTACTGAGCGTTACCGATAATTTCTCCATGCACGTAAAAGCACTCGAGGCACAACAATGGCCCATTTGGATTGAATCAATCGATAAGGCACCATTGATTGAACCCAGAACGGCATGTGAAATCATGTTTCATTGGCCGGTCTGGAGGTTGTGTGTCTCTTTCATCCCTAAGACACTAGGAGATCGACCGAGAGTAGGTTTGTCTCCAGCGATGGGTGAGTTTAGGTTCTACAATACTGTACAAGGTAAACAGGAAATATCCCATGACACTTTGCGTAGCTATTTAAGGAACTGGATGTGAATGATACCACAACATAGCCCCATCAAAGTGAGAAAAAACACACACACAGATGTAATCAATTTGAGTTAACCACTAAACAAAAACACACCTTAACTGCTTCGTCTTTTTCTATGGTTAGAATCCAACCACTGCTCACATTTGAATGCTTTTTCTGTCGTTTGAGCAGGGCGTTTCTTTAATTTAGTTGTCGTGCGAATTTTCAACAGGAAACATAAGGGAATGTGAGACTTCTGGTGAACGCAGTTTTTGCAGGCTGGGATTTCGGCAACAAATCTCTGCTCTGTAACAATTCTATGTTCAATACCCTAAAACAATGGAGAAACGTTCATTGAAAGAACATTCATTGAAAGCTACAGGGTGATTTAAGTCCGAGCGCCTTTCAGTACTGTTCTGTTAACTTAGTCTTTGTTTTAGATCATAGGGGGCGGCGTGTGGTGGCGTGAGCAAAGGCTGACCCACAGCTATTGGTCGTGTTACGTGTGAACCAATCGATGAACAGTAATCCGTTTGCCGGACTGAATATCTCTGAAATCCAACGTTTTGGTTGTGCAGTGACACTGGCATCACAGACATCACATGTCCAACCTCTCCTTGTATGTGGCTGTGGTTTTGCTTTCTTAATGAACACCACCATCGCCCCAGTACCCAAGAAAAACAACCATCGTCCCAGTGCACTCACCACTAACAGTACAGAGGAGGATGGTAAAGCTCCGCTTCAAATTCTGTCCTCTGTAGCCACATCTGGACAATCGGAACCTCTAATTGGCCGTCTTTCAACAACGGAATTGAACAACTTTACAAGCCTATCGCGACCTCGAATGACCTTGAGAGTTGCATCTCTGCAAATTCCTCCGACAAAAGGGAGCTGCAGCACCTGGGCATCGATTACGCAAGACGTGGATCATCTTATAGTCGATATCTAATGATCTAAGCATTGGGTTGATTGATTTATTTAAGTCAGCGTTTGAGCATCCAAAGCCTTTTTGATTGGCCTCCGGCTGACTGATTACTGCGGCAGTTATGCAAACTCAGACATGAACAAGACAACAGCCTTTCTCATCCTCAATCTGTCCTGGGATATTTCTTTGCCCATGTTGTCCTGTTCTTGTTTTCTGAAAGGGATGATTGGGTTGTGGTCTTTTGTATCACCTCACTGGATGAATGCATTTCTAAAAAAGCACCACCCAAATTGGTTTGTATTAATTTGATAGATTAACCTGGATGTTAGTTAGGCTAAAGACTCAGGTAGTGACGAACAAGATGCCGATGTACGATTAATACTCGATGTAGAAACCACGAATAGAAAGAGACGGAAAAACTGCAGGAGAAATATAGGCCACATCTAGCTCTTAGCCACCCAGAACAAAAATACTTTGAGAAAAGTTCATATTTCTTGTGAGGTTAACGTTACAAATAAGTTTTGTTTGTTTTGTCTCTAGGATTTTCCTGACTTAGAAAATCACATTTATTCAATTAATTTACCCCAACTATTTGGCCAGGTTAAATCTTGCCTGGTCTGGGCTGAAACTGTAGAGATTAGGTCCTCATGGCCAAATTCATCTTCAAGTTGAATGTGTTGTCAAGCGTAGCTGATAAAAAATACATTACAATTAACTGTGAAAAAATGAAATAAATGTTTATTCTTTTTTTAAAGCACAGTATTTTCAATCAGTAGCTTCACAATAACTGCACAAAAACGGACACTGATGCAGTCTCTGTTCAGTCACAAGGTTTCAATGTGATACACAAATCCCCTAACTGACCGATGCTTGTGAATATCTCGCACAAGCCTTTCCTGAGAGGGAACTCCTTTATTCTCCTATTATCACAGCCTGTGGTCAGCAGCGTCCTCTTCAAAATGCCTGGCAGCGACCATCAAAGTGAGCCTGGCCTTTCTCCCTCTTATCTCTCGTCCCCACTTCTCGCTATCCAGTCCGACAAGTACTTATCTAACCCAGTTTCAGATGCTCAGGAAGGGGTCGAGGGACTCAACATATCGCATCATGCCCACGCCCACCGCTCAATCTGTCAACGCCTTTATTGTTGTGTGTGTGTGTGTGATCCTGTTTGTTTATGGCACTCAGGGTGTGGGGCCAGTGCTGTGGTATGCACGATACTTCACTCAATGAGCTGTATTTGTATGAGGCGCAGATTCCCTGCTCGATTCGTACAGACCGAGCCCTCGTTTGGCTGGAGCATTCAAGCCTACGAACATGTTTTTAATGTGTTCATGAATCACACCGTAGTGGCGACGGCCGTGTCCTAATTACCAGACTCAGCATGTTCTTCGCGTGCAACATTATCATTCTCCGGGTGGCGCGACCAATTAGAAGAAACACTGCAAATTAACTCAGGGTTTTAGTGTGCATGCTCCTTTTTCTGCACCATGGTCTAAAATATGCTTCCTCTTCTGCACCATGGTGTTAATGAGGTGTTTGGTCAATATAACCTCATCATGTAATTTTTTCAGGATACCATCTATTTTGGGAAGGGTACCAGTCTTTCTTGCCGCAAAGCACCCCCACAACATGATGCAACCCATGTGCTTCACAGTTGGGATGGTGTATTTCCGCTAGCAAGACGTCCCGTTTTTCCTCCAAACATAACAATGGTCATTATTTTTGCTATAATTTCCGACCAGGACATTTCCTCAAAAAGTATGATCTTTGTTCTCATGTGCGGTAGCAAGTTGTTTGTTAACATGAAATCGTTGGGTCGAAAAAAAACATAGTTTTGTAAGTGGATGTAAACTTCCGACTTCCAACTGTAGGTGAAAAACAGTGAAGGTCCCCTTTAATGTCAGTTGGCTACTATCGAGCTAATGCTTTTAACACTGGCTTTGTAAAGATATGTAATTAACAGGTTTTGAGAGTAATCATCAATCATTTGCTGATTTTGTCCTGGGTCTGACAACCACTGGTTGTCTCTGCAGATTGATAACTTATGCTTTATGTTTTTCATTTTTAGCATCAGTGCAGGATTACAAATTATGGAGTAACTTGATGCTTTTGTAACATGTGACAACTACTCAATACCGGGTCCAAGCCGGAGGACAATGACGATCATTTTTCTCATTATTTCGTCAAGTCCTCTCAATTTTAATGACTCATAAAAAAATAAAAATTTTCTCTTTTATCATGGTCGTGTCCTTTCGGTTATGACTCATTTGAAAGCGACACTGACATTTTAAAACGTAATTTGGGGTACACTTCCGTGTGTTACTTTACATTGAAGTGGAGATAGAGCTCTCCATCACCCTCTCACTTTCTCCCCGTCTTTCTGTCTCTGTCTCGTCCTAACTCTTCCGGTCTTGTTGTCACTTCCCTACATTTGTCCTGTCTATTTATGTCTCTGTTATTTTTTTGCTTTCAAACTTGTCTTCAGCAAGTGACCAGTCAAAAACATTCCAGTTTTTGGCCCTTAAATACACAGGTTGCTTTGACAGTGTGTGTCAGTTGAGTATCCTGCTCCAAGGTAAAGTACCATTTAATGGATGTTGAGATTTTGGGGGGGATTTGACCAAACAAGGTGTCTGTACGGTGATGTTGGTGCCATAAGCAGCATCAATGAAAATAAGTGAGCTTGTTCCAGTGTAAGCCATATATGTCCAAAACATTACACCTTATTTCACAGATTATTACCAGATATACCAGCATGTGAATACTAACCCCTTGTTATTCAGATCAGAATCTGTTCTGAAAGTGTTTTATTCGGCAAGTTCCTTTTCACGAACAAGAAATTTGTCTTCACTCTAAGAAGAAACTGCTTTTGTGGCGAGAGGTTTTGGCCTCGATAGACCTCTGGCCTTCTACCAGAGAGGAGTAGGCGATATATAACTGCCGATATATAACTCTTTGAGAGATGGAAGGTTACATCCAATGAATGACGCGCTGCAGTCTGTTCTTGTCCTTGAGAGCAGCTGCAGCGTATCAAACGGTGATGGAGGAGGTCAGGATGGACACGATGCCTGTGTAAGTGTTAGTCATCAATGTCATTGGAAGGTTGTACTTTTACAGCTGCAAGCAGGCAATTCGTGTAATTTAGATTCAACAGATTGGCGGGGTGTGGGCGGGGCTAATTGAGTATGACAATGTGTGGGCGGGGCTCCTTTATCATCTGGCTTGTTCCACGCACATGACCATCTGTGGATCACAATAGGATGTGTTCCTATCGGATTAGACCTGAGGTACATTCACCAAAGCTAAGAGGCTACTGGAATGTCCTAATATGAAACTAAGTTATTCTAAGTTACACTGGATGCATTCAGATTGTATTGGAAATCAAGAACATCCACTAATTTCATATATGCCAGAACGGCACGAGCTGAAAGAGCATACACTCCGTGTGTGGGTGTATTCTGTTTCTATATATGAATACTGTATTTGCAGAAGTATTTGTATGTGTGTGTGCGTGTGTCTGCACTTGTGTGAAGGTACAGTTTGTGTGAGTATGTTGTGCCTGTGTGGTTATACTGTATGTACGTTGGTGTGTTTTGGCACCTTTCCACATAAATATTAATATGGAAAAATATGGAACCTGCTCCCCCTGGAATATCGTATTATTTTACACACAGTATTTGGAAGTATGAGATATATAATATATTATCTGATGATGCCTCCCTTTGTGCATGATCTAAGGCGTGTGATACAACTCTTATTAAATATAATTGAAGTTATTCTATTTTTGACTTGTAGGCAAATATATTGTTAGTCCAAAATGTAAGAAAAGCATTTGTGAAAGAAAGGCTTTAAAAAAGGCTTCAAATTAGATTGGTTGGTTGATTAAAGCATTGAATAAACAGTAATCAACTTAAACAACAATGACCCAATTCAAACGCTAACTGCTATAAACAAATGCTGTCGTGCTACATCCTAATTTACGCTGTTAATCAGGAAATATTTAAATTCACGATGACCATTGTGTTATTTGTAATTGGATTTTGTAAAACAGCGTCAAGTTAATAATATAATGGATTCAATAACACATTGAAGTCTGTCTCTGAAAAATTATCTCAGGAAAGATTGTAAATCTCCTGTGACCCTGATCTAAAGTGCCCGTATCGGCGTAGTTATTAGCTGGCACATTACTCTAGGGGACCATCACGGTGGGTAAAACCCAGTGGATTGACTGAGGTAAATGATAAAGTGGCCAGGGTATGACACGACTGAGGCCTACACAGCCCTGGAGGCCGCTGTGTTAATTGCTTAACGATTATTGAACAGGAGCCATCTTGCTTCCACTTCACTCCCGACGAGACACAGCAAACCATCTCAGTAGCACACCAACGAACCAGATGAAGGCAATTCGTTTATAGACACATTTGGTGGTTTGTTTGTATTTGTGCACTTGGCTTGTTGTGTTTGATGATGCAGTCCCCGGAGACGGGTAACAGAGAGGTTTCTATAGTGACCAGTCGGTGTAAACAATGGCACTCAACGACAAGAGAAAAACCCAGAGGCTTTGATTTGTCTTTGCGTCTCTCCTATTAAACAAGGCTCAATTAGTGTGGTGGAATTTCAGTTTGTTTGCATCATTTGTTCACATTCTATATTACCTGTAATTTCACATTCTAAGTATAGGTTATTTAACTTCATGTCTGTGTGTTTCAAGCAGCAAATGGCTTGGGCATGTAACTAATGAATGAGTAGGCATGTTGTGATAGATTTTCAATCACTCTGTGTTAAGAATCAAGATTAACTGATTGGAACAATGGGATTGTTTGACAACAGGATGTGCTGATGAACTTTTTCTGAGTATAACAGAGACTCTCCACTGAGGTACTCATGGATGATCACTGATGTAATCACTATGTCACATGTGTTCTAACCTGAGGGAGTGGGAGGTGATTAGACGTGTGACAGAAGAGAGGATCATAGGTCATTTATCCTGTCCAGGTGGAGTCTCAGCTGTTTCTATAAAGACTGAGAGCACACTGAATTCAGGGCTTGTCATTTTCCTGCTAGCGCTGGTAGAAACTTGAGGGGTGCTAGAATTTATAAAGTTGTGATAAATTCTTTCTGTTTTGATTAAACCTAAAAGTTATTTCGTTCGACTCCGAAGTATTCTTCCACTCGATTTTCTACGATATTAGATTTACAGATCCCGGAAAATGTCTAGTCTGACTGTGGTTTCACCCTGCGGCAGATACAGTAAACGCAATTGGAACTGTTCTCGTCACCATTTTTGCAGACTCAAGATTCAATTGAACTATGTCATTTGGAATGTGGTATCATGAAAGCTGAATGAAAAAGACAAATGCTTGATTCCTTACTGGTTAATGAGTTAATCCGACTGCAGTTTATTGTTCATGCCTTGCTCTTGGCGTCCAGTTGCACGTGGACACAGCCTGAGATGTTATATGGGCGAGATGATTTTAGTAGTTTGCATTGCTCTCACATCAATATTTAATATAAGGAAGGTGTGTGTATGTGTGCATGCGTGCGTGTGTGTGTCTATGTCCGAGAGTACCGCCTGGCTGTGTGTGTGGACCTGGGATACAGATACACACACGTCTCAATCCACTGCTGATCTTTGAAATTGCACACGGTCCATATTACAGCCTTATATCAAATGAATAGACACGGCTACTTTCGATTGTTGGGGTTCAGGCGTTTGGTGGCAGGCACTTAGAACACCCTGCCTATTTCGCCAATTAAAGGTAAATTAAATGTGTTAGCAGTTACACTTTAGAGTGAATGTGAAATACCAGCTTTCTGTTGAATATGCATGCATTACCAGAAGTCTAAATTCTTTTTGCCATGAGGATGTGCTGACTAGAACGTTGGTGACTGGAAAATGTTACTTCCAGATCAATGCTTGCATCCCAGAGGCAGCCTCCTTCCCTATCTGGTACACTATTTTGCATTAAAGTAGAGTGCGACAGAATCTTTGCCAAAGCAACAGCAAGTTCAGCTGATTAACAGATATCATTACTGAAAAACACCATGAGAATATTCAACCTATAGCGCCACCATTTGTTATGCTTAACTTTTGAGAAACAATCATTGTTTCAGCTTTGTTTTTACAAAAAACGTTTTGGTTTTCATGCCTACACATTTAATCATTGTCTGGTCCCTTTACCTGGAATTGTACCATTAAAGATACAGTATATATAAAACAGATGCTCTTCAACATTAGGGAAATAATATGTTGGCCCAATGTTTTATCAGGAAAGAAAATGTTGGCCCAATGTTTTATCAGGAAAGAAAATGTTGGCCCAATGTTTTATCAGGAAAGAAAATGTTGGCCCAATGTTCAATCAAGAAAGAAAATGTTGGCCCAATGTATTTTTTCAGGAAAGAATATGTTGGCCCAATGTTTTATCAGGAAAGAAAATGTTGGCCCAATGTTCAATCAAGAAAGAAAATGTTGGCCCAATGTTTTATCAGGAAAGAATATGTTGGCCCAATGTTTTATCAGGAAAGAAAATGTTGGCCCAATGTTCATTCAAGAAAGAAAATGTTGGCCCAATGTTTTATCAGGAAAGAATATGTTGGCCCAATGTTTTATCTGGAAAGAATATGTTGGCCCAATGTTTTAACAAAAAAGAAAATGTTGGCCCAATGTTTTATCAGGAAAGAAAATGTTGGCCCAATGTTTTATCAGAACAGAAAATGTTGGCCCAATGTTTAAACAACAGTCTAGGTTTTGCTTAAGCATTATATTTTTTTATTTTCTTTAGGTCAGGTGAAACAGCAGTATTTTTTTCGAATGTATGTCCTTCACAGTTTTTTTGTTATACCTATTGGAAGTACAAATACAGACACAAATCAGGAAAGTTGTTTGCTCAAAATCCTCAAGCCGACATATTAACAAATTGTGGTGGATTTTCAGCTCATATACATGTTTAGAAAAGTAGTTTGCTTACATAATTCGGTTGTTACAGTATTTGTTTACATTTGGATATATATCTGTTAAACTTCATATCATTTTAGTATAATTAGTTATAAACACACAAGGTATTTTGGTGAACTTAGGAGAAGGAACAGACATCTCCTGTGACACCCCTCCCCCATACATTCCAATGTGCCTTGACAAAAGGTTCGACAGAGGTGTGACATTGGATCCTGCCTGGGTGGGGTTAACTGATAAGAATGACTAGGAACATATCGATTGGTCATTGGGGGTGAACTGGGGGATGTGTCGATGTTTCTGACTGGTCTGAAGTTGGGGTATTAAAGCGGTTGAGGCCATGGAACTGCCTCTTCCTGCCTTCGACTAGCGCTGGTCCAATGCGAGAGGGCATATTGCTGTGGGGTTGTGAAGCAATATTAATGTAAATAAACCATCTGAAAAGGTAATCCGTTCGACCCGTGTATTTCACTCATTTTCTCTACCATAAAATCTGTCTATGTGCCCATGAGCAAGGCACCTAAACCCAACTGCCCCTGTGAGTTGTCCTTGGTTAGACAGTCAGCTAAATGACTAAAATGTCAATGTGCGTTTCTGTGTGGGAAAGTGAAAGAACACAAAGAAAAAAAGCTGTGATGTAGTGAGAAAGTTTGATAGAAACTTGGCCTGACCAAAAAATAAAAAGCGTTTGGTACTATGTACAGACATATGAGCAGAGCCAACATCAAACCTCAGATCACAACAGAGCCACACTTTCAGTTCCATAGCCAGATATAGTACCATGTTAGAGACACATATTTTATCTCCTACAGATGATATCTCCTACAGATGGTATCTCCTACAGATGGTATCTGCTACAGATGGTATCTGCTACAGATGGTATCTCCTACAGATATTATCTCCTACATATGTAGTCTCCTACAGATGTTATCTGCTACAGATGGTATCTCCTACAGATGGTATCTCCTACAGATGTTATCTCCTACAGATGGTGTCTCTTACAGATGTTATCTCCTACAGAAGGTGTCTCTTACAGATGTTATCCATTTACACATTGCACAGCAGTGAAATGTAAGGAAATTAAACCGCTGTCATGCCTGTATCTGATCTGATTTCCTATCCTCTCTGTGTTGTCACCTCTCTCTCCCTCTTTTCAATCTTCCTAACCACCGCCATCGATCACTTCATCCTGTCTAGACCTCCCCTTCAGCCTCCTACTCGTGGTGTTCGTGGCCTGTGGCCTGGCCCTGCTGGGCGTCATTCTATTGGCCACCTGGAAGCTGTGCTGGGTGCCCCGGCTGACCAAGAACCTCTCCTCGAGTGCCACTGCCCTCGCCCCCGCCGCCGGCCCCGCGTCCTTGGCCCCGAACAGAGCCTTTCCTGCGTGCACACTCAGGCCTACGCTTGTCCGAGCACAAACGCACGCGCGCGCCATGGCGTCAGGCAAGCTGAATCCGTCGGACTCGGCGGGTTTCCTGGAGGCGGCGGTGAAGATTAGCCACACGTCGCCTGACATCCCAGCCGAGGTCCAGCTGTCCATGAAGGACCAGTTCCTGCGTCGCACACGCATGGCCCGGCAGACCACAGAACCCACCTCGTCCAATAGGTCAGGCAGGCAGACCACAGAACCCACCTCATCCAATAAGTCAGGCAGACAGACCACAGAACCCACCTCATCCAATAGGTCAGGCCCGGCAGACCATAGAACCCACCTCGTCCAATAGGTCAGGCACACGACCACAGAACCCACCTCATCCAATAGGTCAGGCAGGCAGACCACATAACCCACCTCATCCAATAGGTCAGGCAGGCAGACCTCAGAACCCACCTCGTCCAATAGGTCAGGCAGGCAGACCTCAGAACCCACCTCGTCCAATAGATCAGGCAGGCAGACCACAGAACCCACCTCGTCCAATAGGTCAGGCAGGCAGACCACAGAACCCACCTTGTCCAATAGGTCAGGCAGGCAGACCACAGAACCCACCTCGTCCAATAGGTACATCAACACAATGACACCTTTTTTTTGAATCACCCAACTTGATGAATTCCACTGCAAACAGCTCATTAAGAACGGTTCTACTTAGAACTAGAACATTGGTCTCTAATTATAAGACGGAACGTTGTGGATTTGATTACAATGAGAATTGAACGATGACACTCTTTAAGAAACCTATTCAAACATCAACAAAATGACCAAATGTTTCCATGTCCCCAGGCACAGCTCCTTCAAGAAGCACCTCCCCAGACAAATGCACCACGTCACCAGCCTTGACCGAGGCACTGACCTCTCCTATTCTGAGGACCACGCCGCCAGCCTGGCCAGCTTGGGCCGCATCCAGCCAGAGCTTTACAAACAGAGTCCGCCGGACGCCGACGAGTCCTCCAAGAACTGTGACGCCGCCAAGAACTGCGGCCGGATCAACTTCTCCCTCAAGTATGACTACGAATCCGAGGCGCTACTCGTGAACATCCTGAAGGCTTTCGACCTGCCTGCCAAGGACCTGTGCGGCAGCTCTGACCCCTACGTGAAAATCTACCTCTTGCCCGATCGCAAGCACAAGTTTCAAACCCGCGTCCACCGCAAGACACTCGATCCCGTGTTCGAGGAGTCATTCCAGTTCGCCGTGCCCTACGAGGAGCTGGCCGGCAGAAAGCTTCACCTGAGCGTCTTCGATTTCGATCGCTTTTCTCGCCACGACATGATCGGCGAGGTCATCCTGGAGAACCTGTTCGAGGCGTCGGATCTCTCCCGCGAGACGGCCATCTGGAGGGACATTCAGTATGCTACTTCTGTAAGTCCATCGATTTATCAGACATTGCGAGATATGTGTCACAAAGTCCTTTCTACATCAGTATTCAACACAAATTGCTTCACAGTAAACCTGCCTAGACCCCAGAGAGCAAGATAAGCAGAGGAAAAACAGAGTGTACAGGAAGTCCAGTTAGACATTTGGAGTGTTTTCCTGTTCATATATTTGTTCAGGTGAGTTGAATGAGCTGTGAGGTGCACTGACAATATATAATCAATCAGTTACAAGGGAGCCTTGTATATCGTCAATATGGCTAGGAGTTTACGATTTTCCCTGCATCTAACACATTAGGCCAGTGCTGTAAAATAATGGTGGCCACACAAAATATTGACACTTTGGGCCCAGTTTGGACATTTTCACTTTTGTTGCCAGCGGTTCAGACATTAATAGCTGTGTGTTGAGTTATTTTGAGGGGACAGTAAATGTACACTGTTATACAAGCTGTACACTCAATATACTTTACATTGTAGCAAAGTGATTTCTTCAGTGCAGTTACATGAAAATATATAATCAAATATATGGGTGATGTAATCACTTTTGTAAGATACTGTATATTTATATATATATATATATATAGAGCCAAAAACTGATTCTATTCATCATGACCTCACGTATGCTCTGAGTTTGGATGTTGTTTGTTGTTGTATACTCTATCCCCATTTGATTTTCGATGATGTTAACTGGTGCCTAGTCTATCCACTTTTGACTTTGGATGATTTAATTGATGCATAATCTTTCCAAGTTAAATGTGACAATTTTTTACACATTTGTGTAAAAATTTGTAAACTGTATATTTTATGTTCAAGAATTACAAATATCAAACTCTTTCTGCATATTTGTTAGAGATTAGAATAAGTTAGAACTCTTTTGACATTTGGCCATATTTATCAATATGCTTAGTCAAGGAGACACTGATAAAAAGTGCTGTGATTGATTTGTTTTGATACACAGATGTTTACCCATGATTCCCTCTCCTCCAATGTGTTTGTAACCGTGACAACAGGAGAGCGTCGACCTCGGGGAGATCATGTTCTCCCTGTGTTACCTGCCGACCGCCGGGCGACTCACCATGACCGTGATCAAGTGTAGGAACCTCAAAGCCATGGACATCACAGGGTTCTCAGGTACATTATACATTTTGTTAGATGGTTGCTCATCATCACATCACATCGTCTAAGATGTACAGTTGTAAAGTTTTGAAATTCTCTTTTTATAAAGTTATTAATTCATTGATTAGGTGTTTCCCCCAGGTAAGAGGCATTTATATAATTTAGCCTGGGGTGTAGGCATATTCTGAACTACAAAAATCATTGATTCTGTTTTACCTGAAACACCCCGGGCGAAATGATATAGTTACATCATATGCAGTCTAATTGACGGGATCATTTAACCACAGTAGCGAAGCACTTTTTCGTCTTTAAATAAATTCAACCATTGTTCCTGTTCGTTGACAGACCCGTACGTCAAAGTCTCTCTCGAGTGCGATGGACGGCGCCTGAAAAAGAAGAAGACCACAATCAAGAGGAACACCCTGAACCCCGCCTATAACGAGGCCATCATCTTTGACGTCCCACCCGAGAACATGCACCAAGTCGGCCTGCACATATCCGTCATGGACTACGACTTGTAAGCCGCTGTCGTGATCCTCCCAATCAGACACCATTGTACGCTTTCTTGTTTTAACTTTCGCTTTAAATTCAGATGGAAAAAAGAACGATTGTTCGTTACACCTCGCTGAAAATATTCGGTACACCTCCGGAGTGCCCGGGAGGTGCCAGGTTATCAATATGTAACACGCCTTTCACGCCCTTCTGATCCTGGGAGGGCGTGAAGACATCTAGCACCGATAAGGGGAGAAGGACTCCCGAGAGTTAACCGCCCCTGTGAACACAGTGTTTTTCTACCATAACACTGTGGTGCTGGGCCACAGCGGCGCAGTGATACAACTCACTTTGCCGCAGTACATCTCCTGTGTAGGGGGCCGCAAATTGGCCCAGGACCAACTAGGGTTTGTGAGCTGCACTCTTGACAACTTTGTGTGGTCGGTTGGGTACCGGCATGCTCAGTTGTGGTGGTTAGTCTGGGAAGGCACGACACTGGTTTACACCAACTGGTTGAGTTAGCAGAGTGACACAGAACGGCTCTGCAGACCTGTTGGCTGTTGGTTTCAATGAGCCGCGGTCGTCATCACAAATTGGCGGAGTGAGCTACAGTAAACAGGGTAGAATTGGACGGGAAATATATATATAGCTTTTTTTTTAAGAGACCAGGTTTCGCCAGAGCGGCATGTCTCAGAGTCTCAACTTCCGAATCACATATGCAAGTGGCAAACAATTGCGAACGATAGCAGAAAAATATTTGTAGCATTGAGACACATGCTTGAAGCTGGAGTGCAGCTATACTCTAGTGAGCTCCGACTGACCTCCTAATACAGGGCGCATTGATGAGTATTGAACGTGTCACCTGTGATAAAGCATTCAGGGGCGTCAGCGGATCTGCAGAGGCTGCTGCATTCTAATGGACAGTGTCATATAGTGGTGCATAAAGCCAGCAGCTGGGTGCAGGCAGCGAATAGACAACATCACCCATAGTAGGTGCAGCGAATAGCCAACATCACCCATAGTAGGTGGAGCAAATAGCCAACATCACCCATAGTAGGTGCAGCGAATAGACAACATCACCCATAGTAGGTGCAGCGAATAGACAACATCACCCATAGTAGGTGCAGCGAATAGCCAACATCACCCATAGTAGGTGCAGCGAATAGCCAACATCACCCATAGTAGGTGCAGCGAATAGCCAACATCACCCATAGTAGGTGCAGCGAATAGACAACATCACCCATAGTAGGTGCAGCAAATAGCCAACATCACCCATAGTAGGTGGAGCAAATAGCCAACATCACCCATAGTAGGTGCAGCAAATAGCCAACATCACCCATAGTAGGTGGAGCAAATAGCCAACATCACCCATAGTAGGTGCAGCGAATAGCCAACATCACCCATAGTAGGTGGAGCAAATAGCCAACATCACCCATAGTAGGTGGAGCAAATAGTCATCAACACCCATAGTAGGTGCAGCAAATAGCCAACATCACCCATAGTAGGTGCAGCAAATAGCCAACATCACCCATAGTAGGTGGAGCAAATAGCCAACATCACCCATAGTAGGTGCAGCGAATAGCCAACATCACCCATAGTAGGTGGAGCAAATAGCCAACATCACCCATTGTAGGTGTAGCAAATAGTCATCAACACCCATAGTAGGTGCAGCAAATAGCCAACATCACCCATAGTAGGTGCAGCAAATAGCCAACATCACCCATAGTAGGTGGAGCAAATAGCCAACATCACCCATAGTAGGTGCAGCGAATAGCCAACATCACCCATAGTAGGTGGAGCAAATAGCCAACATCACCCATAGTAGGTGGAGCAAATAGTCATCAACACCCATAGTAGGTGGAGCATATAGCCAACATCACCCATAGTAGGTGGAGCAAATAGCCAACATCACCCATAGTAGGTGGAGCATATAGCCAACATCACCCATAGTAGGTGGAGCAAATAGCCAACATCACCCATAGTAGGTGGAGCATATAGCCAACATCACCCATAGTAGGTGGAGCATATAGCCAACATCACCCATAGTAGGTGGAGCAAATAGCCAACATCACCCATAGTAGGTGGAGCATATAGCCAACATCACCCATAGTAGGTGGAGCAAATAGCCAACATCACCCATAGTAGGTGGAGCATATAGCCAACATCACCCATAGTAGGTGGAGCAAATAGCCAACATCACCCATAGTAGGTGGAGCATATAGCCAACATCACCCATAGTAGGTGGAGCAAATAGCCAACATCACCCATAGTAGGTGGAGCATATAGCCAACATCACCCATAGTAGGTGGAGCAAATAGCCAACATCACCCATAGTAGGTGGAGCAAATAGCCAACATCACCCATAGTAGGTGGAGCAAATAGCCAACATCACCCATAGTAGGTGGAGCATATAGCCAACATCACCCATAGTAGGTGGAGCAAATAGCCAACATCACCCATAGTAGGTGGAGCATATAGCCAACATCACCCATAGTAGGTGGAGCAAATAGCCAACATCACCCATAGTAGGTGGAGCAAATAGCCAACATGAAACTTAAATAAGGACAGTGATTAGAGAAACAGGTAAGGGCAATAGACAACGAAACAAGTGTCCGTGATGCAAATGAGGGTTGGCACTTGACAGCTATGTAATTATTCCATATTTTGCATTTAACCCTAACCCTAACCCACATTTATAGGGGAACTTTGCATTTGTTTTCTCTCCAGGGTAGGACACAATGAGATCATTGGTGTGACCAGAGTGGGCAGTCATGCAGAGGGCCTGGGCAGAGACCACTGGAGCGAGATGTTGGCCTATCCTCGCAAGCCCATTGCACACTGGCACTCATTACTGGAGGCCAGCAAGTCACAGAAAGAGGTAGGTATCTCAAACGCCCTGACTGAATTTACACATTGTACGTTTTGGCGATAGTTTATTTATTGAACGGTGTCTCTTATACCCTGTAGAAAATACATTAGTGTTTTTGTTCCATTATGATCGGGCAAAATGAAATTGTGTCTGAACGTTCCCAGGACGTAAGTCTTAGAATTTCCACCCAAATGTTTATAAGTCAACGAACGGGACGCGTTTTTATGTGGTGAAGTTACTCCCACTCTCTAAGTACTGCTATATGATCAGGGTAATTAGGAAAACGTGAAACAGGACACTGTAGAGAACTCTTTTGCTAACTCGCTCCTTCACTCTTTGTTGACAGAATTGTCACAGGATTACTGATTGAATGGATGCTGTAGAGATTAGCAACAAATGACTATATTGTACAATGTCTTTGTGGTCGCACACAGATCCAGCAGCGAGTAGATGTGGTTGTCCTTGTTGAATAGAACCACTTAAAGATATCTCGGTTGAGTTGTTGTCTTGGGCCTGTAGACAAAACTACGGTCAAACAGGTTCTTTGCTTCCTTGAACTCCACAGGGTGACGAAGAGAGATGGACAAAGATATTCTGTGTTTAATATCTATTTATATGCACATAGTTAGATAAGTTCTGCTGCACATCCGACATGTATGTACATCTATCATTGTAGGGTTTCTAAAGCTGAATGACTAATATTTCCATGGGAAATGTCTCCTACAGTGGAAAACCCGCACAGCCAGCTTTGACAGCCAAGGTTCTTGCCCTTCTCCGAGACTCCTGTCTAGTCCTTGAGGGAGGAGCTTGTGTTTATACTCAACTGCACTGCGAAGCCTGTCCTGCAGCAAAGCCTGAAAAACATCCCAGTACCAGACCCACATACTACATGCCTCAGAATAAAAAAGTGCAGTAAATTGTTCTAGACAACACAATATCGATGGTGTTATGTTGTTGGTGTCCCCTGACCACACAGTCACACACTATTTAGGTTTTCCTATCCTAGGAACTAAAGACTTCTCTTACCCGAATCATTCTCAAAATCAAATGTGACCTTGCCCGAACTCTTAACTGAAGCTAAATTAAAACCGGAGAAAACGCCAAACTCCTAACCCAAAAAAAACGAAATCCTCTATCAACCGTGACTAACCGTAGAGACGGAAAATAGCATTTATTTCCAAATGGGGACCAGGCAAAATTTTCGCTGTTTTACTATTCATGTGGGCACTTTTGTTCCTCACAAGTACAGTTAAACAGTGTAACACAAGCACAAGCACGATTGTCTCGGTTGTCCCGTTTTGACAGTCACCTCATGATATGTACATATACTTTACAAACGTGGGTCAGGCGAGATTATTGTCATAACTATATTTTCTGCCGTTAATCTCAGCCTGGTTTGGTTATAGATCAGCGGTGGACATCTCTGTGTGTTTGAGGTGACGTCAGGTGGCGGCATTTGTGAAAATCCAACAGGCTGTTTTTATAGGTCCATTGTTCTGGTGGCTGTCGTGGAGTAAAAACTATTTTTCGAGTACTGTCTCTATAGTGCTGTAATCTATAGTGCTGACAGCAAAATCCAAAACTAGAAACAGGGTATTATGAAGTCCATCAGTTTTATACATGTTTGTAATGTGATGAAAATTCTGAATGGTTTTACTCATTTACGTTGGTAGTTTGAATATCGATCGTTTACATAATATGACATATAGTACATAATATGTACATATTATATATCATTAATTACATTATAATTATTCAAAAATTTTCAGAGACATGCTGAATTGATTTGATGGAAGATATTTGGTGTTACCATTATTTATGTACACATCCAACAAATTGGGATTTTAATATGTGTTAGTCTTGAGTGGATAAGACCCCCCAAAAGAACATTTCTGAACAGTTTTGTCAAGCGTTGTCGGTGTTCGAAAGGATGGATCCAGACGTATACGGGAAAAACGTTTCGGTACTTTTATTAGCCCACGGACCAACCCGCAACGGACTTAAATAACCCGAAGGCAAAAGTCCGGTGCGACGTAGCGCACAAACTCAATAGCACTCCTCACTTGGAGTTTGAAAAGAGACCCGCGCTCACAAAGAGACCCGGGCGTAACAGGCAACACTTAACGGATAAACAATTCCACACAAAGACAACCAACACACAGGGAGCTTATATAGACTGCTAATGAGATAATGGACACCAGGTGTAGTGATGACGAGACTGAACAAGGTGTGCAGGGAGGTTGGAGATTCGGTGATGGCTAATAGGCCGGGGAGAACGACCGCCGAATACCGCCCGCAGGTGGAGCTGCCGCTCCGCTGTTGGAGTCGTGACAAGTTTATTACGTGTTTACTAGACATGTTTGATATGTTGTTTGCATGTCCATAATTCCTAAGTATTATCACTGTCATTCCTTAGTTAGCCATTTGACTCCCATGTTTAATGACAAGTGCTTTGTTGACATGGGATGTATATTGGCATATACGTGACGTAGTATACAACTTTCTGGGTGACCCGTTTTGTCTGGACCGATTCCTTGCCATTTTTGGTGGCCAAAAATCCCACAACGCATCTAATAACATAAGACAACTGAAGGTCAAGATCAAAGTCAGATCATTATTTCTAAGTTATTAAAATATTCTAAAGTGGTCGTGGTTGAAGCGGTCAAAACCAAGGTTTCCTTTAAACTGCGCATCTGTTGCAGGGCTCTACTGCATAGAACGAACGCCTGTCCGCGCGAACAAAGAGATGAAACGTTACCGGGCTGGTCTAACCAGTTTGCGTAATACGTCTGAAATGTTGCTAGCGACAAACCTGGTTGCAATGCGTGCACGCATTGTTGTATACGGGCGCTCGTTCTATCAATTTGCATTATTTTGATTGGGCGACATGCTAGCTGTGTATGGCATTAAATAAATTACGTTTACAGCAGTAATAAAGTCATTTAACGTTCTAGATAGCGGCTCATCCCAACCGGCAAAAACAAATTTCAGGTAGATGGTTTCATTGGCTACTTTCTTTTTGTGATTTCACCTTTTCTAGTCTGGTGTATGTCGAAAATGTGACATTAAAATACGTATTTACACTGTTTAGTTTTATATTATACTATATTTTATTACTGTATAATTCAACTCATGGAGTAATTTGTTTTTAAATGGCCTCATCACCCAGACATCCATACCGTAGCTGCTTATAGCAGCTTGTGAAAGTAACTAGAAAATAACTAGTGAAAATAACGTTAGCCATGCAAATGGATGAATGACACACATTAAACTCACCTAAACATGTCTTTTACAGACATTTAACCCACCATGGGCGGTTGAGAAATCACTGCAACACTGTCATTGTTATTTGCCCCGATTATGGTTTAGTGTAGTCTTGAGTGAAATGCGTTTTGTACATCTTATTATTGTATTTGGACAATCTTCCAATCTCAGCGCTACAGACACTGAACAGAACTGATAGTTGGAGAGAGGTCGACTGTAACGCCCGCATACCAAAATAAATGATAATGTCCTAGAGGCGGTCTTGCATTCTGAATGACCAGTGAACTCTCTCTCTTCTGGGATATTATATATGTAATTTGCAGACATCAGGGAGCCGCTTTTAAAAAGCAGGAGACTCCCAGACCTACCGGGAGGGTTGGGATGTCTGGCGAGTAAATCAATGTACACGGAAATAGTACATAATCCCTAAAAGAAGCGACAATCATTATAAATATAAGAACCATACGTTCCTAAACATCATTATATTGCTTAAATAGTCTATTTTTAAAACTCAACTCAATTTAAACGCATATATTATATTATTTAAAGCTATGTATACGGACGAGCCAAAACATTATGGCCACTCACAGCTGAAACGGATAACGCTGTTCGTCTCCTAAAAAGGGCACGTTTCAAGGTCTCGGTAGATTAGATGGTAAACCAACGATCACTTTCATTTGACATGATGTGGACGCATGTGGACGAATGTGGACGGATGTGGATGGATGAGGACGTGTGTTCTGTTTACCTGGGCGAAGTGCGGGCACCACAATGTACTGTGGGACGACAACAAGCAGGTGAAGGGGTCTTATTCACCGGGTAATGTTCTGCAGGGGAAACCCCAAGTATCTGTGGGATGTGCTGGACCAACAACTCCGTTTCATGGCAGCTTCATCTCACAACGTAGAAGATTAGAAGGATGTGCCGCTAATGTCTTGGTGCCCAGATACCGCAGTACACCATCAGGTGTCTTGTAGAGTCCATGTCTTGGCAGGAGCAACTTAATATTAGTTTGTAGTGTCCGTAATGTCTTGGCACATCAGTGTATATATGTATGTATAGATTTTTGGGACATATTATTCTATCTGCAAAGTATCTGCAAAGTACTTCCAATGCTGGTCTTCTTTTAAAGACAGGCTTGAATATTAAATGAAAAAAGTATTTAGAGGGTCTGAACTTTTTTAATTCTGTGTATGTGAATTGTAATGCATGTTAATGGGTTTGTTTTTAAAGGGGTGGGCCACTGTTTTGTAGAATTCGAAAATCATGAACAAAAAGCTCTAATGTAAAAATGTTGAGTTGAATGCAGGTCGGTCTTAAAAACCACATAAAGGCTCCATTAAAGAACATCATGTAAATCAAAAGCTATTTTATGTGAAACTGCTGTAGGATTTGCTCCACTATTTGTGTTCGTTTCGAACTATCATAGGTTTACATGATGTTTACATATAGCCACAAAAGCATACCGGTTACTGTCTGTAACTCCAACTTAAGGTGGGCCCAGACTCAGTATTTACTGGAACTACGAACCAAAAGTTGCACAGAATTTTGACAACTTTAAAGCTTCCACACAGGAGAACAGACAGTGGAACATAATTTTTTATTTTATTTTAATTTATTGTTTATTTAACCATGTAGGCCAACCAGATACACCAACTGCTCCATTAACCTGAATTGGTCATTAATTTATTGTTTGGTTTGTGGCAGTTAAGTACTGTTATAATTGAACTAGGTAGGACCTGGCTACGATAACCGGCTAGGACTTCAAATATTGTCAAGTGAAACGTTCACTCAAATTTCGGTGGTTACTAAGCAAATGTATTTTCTCTTGTGTGTGAAACTTTAACCTCCGTTAGGAGATGGCACACAGATCTGTGTAGGCTTGAAGACCGACACATTTCTCTGTATTCGCTCTCGCTCCGTTACGGGTTGCTGAATAAAAAAGTGTTCTGTCAACCATGTTTGCTCAATTAACAAAAGGACATTTTTCTACAACGCAAGCTAATTAGACAAAGTGTTATCTTTGCACAGGCTGGCATCGCTTCTTTCCTTTCACACGTTACTTTGTTATGATACTATCCGCAGCTCTTTCCTGTATTTTGTTGAGCGACTTGGCCTGGCCCCTATTCGTTTCATTAGCTATGTGATAAGTGTTTGAATTGATGACTTTCTGTTTTTTTTCCAAGCAACTTTTCACTTTTGTATTGAACATTTGTATCTCTAACATGTCTGTTTCCTAGCACCGCTTGTATTTTAAAGGAGTGACAATAAAGTTGGTGATTATGAGTCCGAACTGAGTGCCACAATATGTTCTACTTGTACTTTCACATCCTGGATGAAAAATGACTTACACAGTTTTATGCAAGGATGTTTTTTATTTTGGAGAAAGGCATAGCCAGGGGAAAAGTTTAAAATATGTGTTTTTTGTAGAAATGCTCAACAGAGAGAAAACAGAGAACATACATGTCATATCTCTTCATTGTGTTTGTTTTATATTATGAATTGTCATACACATATTTTATGCAATTTCTAGAGTCAATAAACTGTACTGCTTTAATTTAGCAATAAAATATGACAAGGATTTGATTACTATTGAACATTAATAAAGATCCTAGCTAGAGCTGCAAGACCCAGTTCCATTATGAAACAAACTATGTTTAGTAATATCTGTCATACTGATCTTTGCACCAGGCGAGATGTGCAGTAATAATAAAAAATATTGCACCCGAATACGACTGAAAGTCTGAAAAAACATTTTCTTTTTGATCCAGTACGGATCTCGCACCCACCTCGTCCTGCGCTGCTGAGCTTATACCTCCAGTTTCTTCTTCATGGCCAACTTGTAGAGAATCTGGTAGCCGTCGTCCCAGGCATAGATCAACTGCTCCAGCGGGCTGTATTTGAGGCTGGAGTGAGAGCTGTAGCGCTTGGGGAAGTACACTAGCGGCGCCTCGTCGGTGGTCACCATATCGCTGACATCGAAGACACACTGGACGCGAGAGCGGCTGAGTATCACCGTGTTGTAGACGACGTACACCGTGCCGCAGATAACGAAGGCGGCCTCGGCGTTTTCCCTCGGGCACGGCGTGTCCCACATCTGCTCGATGTCCAGCGTGTTGGCGTCCATCTTCGCCAGGGAGATCTGCCTCTCCGTCTCCTTGGAGGCGTAGATGGCCCAGAGTCCCTCCTCGTCCGCGGCGAGGTCGACGACCGTCTCTGGGTTCAGACTGTACACCGGGACGTGGTCGCGAACGGGGAACACGGAGCTGTCCACCACGGAGCCGTTCCTTAGGTCGTACTTTATCAGCCGTAGCTCCGTACCCTGCTTCAGGTAGTAGGCGTGGTGGTTGTAGATGGTGTGACCGCTGCCTCGCCACGGGGACGGCAGCTTCGTGGTCTTCGCCCCGGCTGTGCCCTGGGAGGTGGTGAAGTCCCGGATGGAGCCAAACTCATAGATGGTGTCCTCGTCCGTACCGTTGAAGACGTAGACCTTGCCCGAGCCACTACCCGTGTCCTTGGTCCACATGCCCTTTGGTCCTCCAACTCGCTTTAAGATCTTCATGGCTTTAATGCTGGAGATCATGTCACTGCAGTCTAGGAGCGAAGAGATTCATGACATTGGCTGGTCCCACTTTAAATTATACTTTTACAATGACACATTAAACTTAGCAGAAACTATTGTGAAGGTTCATGGAAATTCCAATTGAAACATTGTTAGTCTTTACGGTGATACATGTTAAACTCATGTCATTAAACAAACTTTAGGGATTTCCAATTTCTCTCAGGCGTTTAGCATTTTCTTTCTAATATTAAAATGACATCAAACTGTGTCAGTTAAAGATTACAACTAAAACCGGGAAACCTTTTACCTTGATCTCTCCAGTAGACCTGTACTGTGATCTCCCCAGTAGACCTGTACTGTGATCTCCCCAGTAGACCTGTACTGTGATCTCCCCAGTAAACCTGTACTGTGATCTCCCCAGTAAACCTGTACTGTGATCTCCCCAGTAGACCTGTACTGTGATCTCCCCAGTAGACCTGTACTGTGATCTCCCCAGTAGACCTGTACTGTGATCTCCCCAGTAGACCTGTACTGTGATCTCCCCAGTAGACCTGTACTGTGATCTACCCAGTAAACCTGTACTGTGATCTCCCCAATAGACCTGTACTGTGATCTCCCCAATAGACCTGTACTGTGATCTCCCCAGTAGACCTGTACTGTGATCTCCCCAATAGACCTGTACTGTGATCTCCCCGGTAGACCTGTACTGTGATCTCCCCAGTAGACCTGTACTGTGATCTCCCCAGTAAACCTGTACTGTGATCTCCCCAGTAAACCTGTACTGTGATCTCCCCAGTAGACCTGTACTGTGATCTCCCCAGTAGACCTGTACTGTGATCTCCCCAGTAGACCTGTACTGTGATCTCCCCAATAGACCTGTACTGTGATCTCCCCAGTAGACCTGTACTGTGATCTCCCCAGTAGACCTGTACTGTGATCTCCCCAATAGACCTGTACTGTGATCTCCCCAATAGACCTGTACTGTGATCTCCCCAGTAGACCTGTACTGTGATCTCCCCAGTAGACCTGTACTGTGATCTCCCCAGTAGACCTGTACTGTGATCTCCCCAGTAGACCTGTACTGTGATCTCCCCAGTAGACCTGTACTGTGATCTACCCAGTAAACCTGTACTGTGATCTCCCCGGTAGACCTGTACTGTGATCTCCCCAGTAGACCTGTACTGTGATCTCCCCAATAGACCTGTACTGTGATCTCCCCAATAGACCTGTACTGTGATCTACCCAGTAAACCTGTACTGTGATCTCCCCAGTAGACCTGTACTGTGATCTCCCCAATAGACCTGTACTGTGATCTCCCGGTAGACCTGTACTGTGATCTCCCCAATAGACCTGTACTGTGATCTCCCCAGTAGACCTGTACTGTGATCTCCCCAGTAGACCTGTACTGTGATCTCCCCAGTAGACCTGTACTGTGATCTCCCCAATAGACCTGTACTGTGATCTCCCCAATAGACCTGTACTGTGATCTCCCCAGTAGACCTGTACTGTGATCTCCCCAATAGACCTGTACTGTGATCTCCCCAATAGACCTGTACTGTGATCTCCCCAGTAGACCTGTACTGTGATCTCCCCGGTAGACCTGTACTGTGATCTACCCAGTAAACCTTTACCATATTCCCCTGATAGACCTGCACTGTGATTATCTCAAATAACTTTTACTGTCATCGTCTCTGTAAACAACCACAGTGTTTGCTGCACGTGTCTTTATACACGATCAAATCTGTCACTATCTCTGGCACATCTCACCTGTGGCCTTGGCGTACTTGGCTTTGTTTTTCTCTTTCACCACAGTCACTTGTTGCTCCACCAGCTTGTCATCCACATCCACACAGGGCTGCGCCCCGTTCTGTGTCTCCAGGTAGTCCATCTCCCGTTCCACGCGGTCCACGCGCGAACCCACGCCGTCCAAGTCCGCCTTCAAGGTCTCCTTGTTCCTTTCCAGAGTCTCTATCTGCGCAACGATCTGTTGCTTGAACTCCCGCAGCTCTGTGGCGTAGCGGTTCGTCTGCTCGTTCCATGCTGAGACGCGGTCCTGGCGGTGGAGATGGGAGACACAGACACTGAGACCAGGTGGTGGTGAAACAAATCCCCAACTAGCCTCGTGTTTAGTGTACTGGGCTGGTAACACAAAGGTTTGAATCCCTCAATCAAATGTTATGTTGAGTTGTTGTGTCCTCTCCTGAGGGACAGTCTGATGATTTTTTAGTGAATTCTTTTCTGACGACAACAATTGAATTATTTCACCGGTTTTTACATAACCCTGAAGTTTGGGGCCACAGTTATCCACAATCGGATGGCTTTTGAAAAAGCAACGCTAACTTTTCTCCAGAGTGACTTACAGCAGTTGGTGCACACATTTGCATTCTGGCCCACCATTGGGAATCAGATCCACAATCCTGGTCTTACAAAGCACAGTGCCCTTAGGAATGACGCTACGAAGAATGACCTGAAAAGAACTGGTGGTTTGTCCTCAGACTCGTCTGGGGATTACATGGATGAGTCTAAACTGTCCACTTGGAACTTTAAACCTTTAATCTCTACACTGCATTTACTGGAGAGGATGTATATATATCATGATATTTGTATCACGATATATGTATCATCATATATCTATCACGATATATAAAAAACATTTTATACAACATTTATTTATATTGATTATATTGAAACTGATCTAATTTATATTAGATTAGGCGGGATTTTGGATCATGAAGGATGAAGTGTGCTTTTGGATCAGGAGGCAGGAGTGTGGATGAAGTGTGCTTTCGGATCAGGAGGCAGGAGTGTGGATGAAGTGTGCTTTCGGATCAGGAGGCAGGAGTGTGGATGAAGTGTGCTTTCGGATCAGGAGGCAGGAGTGTGGATGAAGTGTGCTTTCGGATCAGGAGGCAGGAGTGTGGATGAAGTGTGCTTTCGGATCAGGAGGCAGGAGTGTGGATGAAGTGTGCTTTCGGATCAGGAGGCAGGAGTGTGACTAGAAACTCTGAAACTCTTCCCCATCACCATAGACGGGGATATAAACCATTGTGTTTGAAGTTGCGCCTCGTTATCTTTCCACTGTAAACTGATTTATCACTTGACACATTCTCTTCAGGCAGGCAGCTGTAATGCTAAACAAGGAGTCTCGGTTAGAGAAAATGAATGTTTCAGAAAGAGCCAAACACCCGAATTGGCACCGTTTGTATACTCTCTCAGGATGACTCATTGGCTGAGGGCTATAATCGCTCAAGAATTGACTTGTTTGATAAGTATCGTTTATGTCCACTCTCCGCACAAGCCTGATTAGGAGTTAGCGAGAATGGATACACATAGCAGTGAAGCTGGTGCATCTTTGGTGGAAAAAAGCTTTCCAATGGCACCAGGTGATAAAAACGAAACTAAACCCAACCGAACCACTGCAGAAGGTCCCTGCATACATACCCCGATAGCTTGATGCAATACAAACGGATGAAAATGCTAGAAAACATAGCAGTTGTGAAATCTTAAAGTCTAGCAACAGTTAAATCTAGCAGCATTTAAATCTACCAGCATTTAGATCTAGCAGCATTTAAATCTAGCAGCGGTTGTGAAATCATTCCCCCCTCTCAGTATCCTCACATCTGCATTTCATTGGAAGGTTCCCTGTGTCTCCGGAGAGTTTGTTTTCAGAAGTATTCTGGAGTACCGGGTGCGACTGGTAGCATGCAGGACCGTCTTACCTCGATTGCTAACAGACGCCGTTCCAGGTAGTCCATCAGGGCTTGATGCTGAGACTCAGCCAGGCATGTTAAGGTGACAAGGATGAACAAAGCCCTCATGTTGAAGACGGACCGGTCGCTCGTTCCTCGTTCGTCTCTGTGCGAGGAGGAGCCACGGGCTCCTTCACTTGACTGGAATGTTTGAGAAAACACTCAGAGAAGGAGGAGTTCTGAACATCTGGTAGAGCTGGAAACACACTTTGTCTTCCTCTCTTCATTTCGCCAACATGATCAGTGCTCTCAACTAATTACCAGACAGCACACCAGTAATACTTTATTTAGTTTTAGGTTGGGAGACACTCATTTTGATGTAAGACGGTCTTGTAAGAAACTGAAATGCATTGAACATTCACACCTTGAATGTTACGTTAAATCATATTTAGATATGTTTTGCACAGTTTAAACACGCTAAAGACGCTATGCAATAAAAAACAAAGAACCCCTTTCTATTAGTCATTGGTTTAATTTTAAGTGTTTCAGAGAGAAGCAAATGCTTATGCGGCATTACTGGAAGACATCTTTTTCCCCCCTTGTGTTTTTACTGGAACACAACGCTTTTCTTACATAACCAGCTGCACCGTTAAAATTACAGGTGCAAGAAAAACCATAAATGGTTCGTCAGAGTGTTGCCATCTAGCGCCGGCGTGGACAGCCATGTTTCCGAAAAGGGTGTGCACAGTTTGTGTTACCATTATGCAGCAGGGTTGGAAAGTGGTTTGTCATTCCAATAACCATATTTGCAATATTTCCAAAAAACAGATTGAAATAGTTTAGAAACATGTGTTATTGTATCTCATTTGCAAGCATGAAAGCAAGTTTATTTATATTCACAATTCAATGTGCTTTACAAATAAATTATATTAATATATTTCATCTTCGATCTCAATGAATTGCAGTTTTCCCAAACTGTTCACTGCACAGCCTGTTTTAACAAGCACACTCCAAAGGTTTTGTATGATGCTTCACCTAGCATACCAACTCTGACCCTCATCTTGTGTTTGATCAGGTGGCAGGTGAAACACACGTCACAGTTCTCATTGTCCAGGGCTGAATCAAACAGGGCAGTGCCATCCGAAGGGGCACTTACTCGATTGTGGATCGAGAAAGGGAAGTTGTGGTTCCCAGGGCAACACTGAGTATGTCGGGCTTCTCTGCCATCTGTCGGGGCATAGCACCACTTTGTGGACCAAAAATAAACCCGCCGCCTTACACTAGACTAGTGGATTCTTTCATACCCACCGCCCTCGATAACCGCGTGAGGCTCACCGGGGGGGCAGGGGGGGAGGCGGTTTGGAACACAGCACTCAAAAGCACAGAGGAACTTCAGAACAGAGTCCTTAGATGTCTCGGACTGAAAGCAGGCCCCACTTGGCAAAGCCACTTGTAAGAACCCCCAGAGTTGCCAGGAGGGACGGTATCACCTCGATGTATTGGTTTCACGTCTCCTTCCTGCACCACAGCGGAGATTCAGTCTTTGCTCTCATTCTAAGAAGTGGAGCAATGCTTCTGCAAACGTTCCCGTTGATTATCAAGCTGAACAAGACAAGCCAGAGCACTTGGTTTCAAGCATCTGTAATCTTGGCATAATGCTGCCATTTGTCAAAACACAAAACAATTAATGCAATCCCGAACTTGTTCGGTCATTTCAGTTTACGTTCTTATCACTTCTCTTCACGTAGTAATGCTTTCATTTTGATGGTTGCATAGCTGTTCATATTGTGGGAGGAATTTCTGTTTATGTTGCAACGGTGGTTGGGTTAAAATCAAGACCAAATTACAGTACGTTTTTTATTTCAAGCATAATATGACTCAACTGATGTCTAATTTATTCATGGTCAGATTTATTTATATACTATTCTCCGGTCCATATGGATTTTTCTTAAGGTACGCTTTTTTATAATGCAAATTTAAATATGACCAAATTGTTGTTGTCATGTTTTGTAGACTGTAATAGTCTGTGTAGTCTACAGATGCAATGACGTTGTTGTCATGTCTTGAAAAAGCAGACATCCCTTGAATACCAAAACCACATCCTGCCCAGGTCAAACGTTTCTAGCATTTACATTTGATCAACTACTCGAAGTCGATGTAGATTATTAAATCATCAGCATACCTTAAGTGTATTATTTCAGAACCAATTGTTTAGTACTTAACGGCACTAAATTGTATTTGAATTATATTTATTGCACTAATACAATAGATTTAGTAATAAGATAATGTCAGTGTGTTAAAATAAAATTGTTGTAAAAGTATAATATATTAGGATATAGGTTGGACCAATTGAACATTGTTAAGTATATGTCTTACTATATAAACATTTCTCTTTTAATAGTATTTATTTATTATTTTTAGTACAAAACAAGTGTTTCCAAAATAAAATGAATTTTAAGCACAGTTTTCTTGACTTGGGTTTGCTTGCATATAAGGACGTTTTGAACTTAAGCCAATTTAAAAGATGAATACCAAATAAAGAATCGTACTGAAAAACGAAAAGTAAAAGTAATAATGAATAAACAAAAGAAAGCATGCCTTGACCGGGTTCCTGTTTCTTTGTTACCAGCATGTGACGCACAACAGTCAATCTAAACGTGCATGCATGCCAGCTAGACACACAGAGATCAAGCAGCCAAGAGACACGTCTCTTTGATCTCAGCATGGAGCCGTTCGACAGTGACACCTACTACTACCCTAATGACAACACCACGGACACGTCGTTCAATGACAGCTACTGGGATTATGAGGAGCCAACCTCCAGTCTTCCCTACTCCAACATATATCTGCCGCTGCTTTATTTCCTAATGTTTCTCATGGGCTTTCTGGGAAACCTTTTTGTGATCACGGTGATCGAGAGCAGTAGCAAGCGGCGCGCACGCCTGGTGGACACGTTTGTGGTCAACCTGGCGCTGGCGGACCTGGTGTTTGTCTTCACCCTGCCCCTGTGGGCAGTTTCGTCGAGTCAAGACGGGAACTGGCCTTTCGGTAACCTGCTCTGCAAGCTCAGCAGCTACATCATCGCGGTGAACCGCTTCTCCAACATCTTCTTCCTGACCTGCATGAGTGTGGATCGCTATCTGGCCGTGGTGCGTCTGATGGACTCCCATTTTCTCCGCAGCAGCCAGTGTGTGAGTCTCAGCTGTGGGCTCGTCTGGCTGGTGTCCCTCAGTTTGGGTACCGTGACCCTGGTGTGTCGCGGCGTGCAAATTCACAAGGACAAATTTGTCTGTCAGGACGACGAGACGTCCTCCTTCTTCCTGGGTTTGAGCCTGAGCACGGGATTCTTGACCTTCGCCATGCCGGTGGTCGTCATCCTTTTCTGTTACTGCTCGATCCTGACTCACCTGCGACGGCACTTTGCTGGTGGAGTGGCGAACAACCCCCGTGTGAAGGCCAGACATCGCCACTCCCTCAAGATGGTCTTTGCTATCATTCTGGCTTTTATGGTGTCTTGGCTTCCCTTCAACATCTTCAAGAGCATCTTCGTCGGTTTTAAACTGTTTGGCACCAATCCGAGCACTGAGACACAGACTGCCCTGACTACTGGCCTAACTCTGTCCTGCTGTTTGGCGTTCCTCAACAGTTGCGTGAACCCAGTCATCTATCTGTGCCTGGACCACCACTTTAGAAGACTAGCAAAGAACCTGTTCCTGAAATATGTGGGTTCGGGTGGGCTGAACCAGAGCAATGCGTCGTCCACAGACTTCACCTTCAATGGTACCTCAGAGAGTTCAGGTACAACATTCACCAGAACTCGTCTCCAGTCGTTCGACCAAAAAGATTAACAGAAAGTGTGTTAACTTTAATAGTTCTTTTGATTTTTTAAATCATGAAGACTGGGGTCAATCATTTTGACAAATGACTGTTTTTTTCATTCCTAAACTTAAAGCATTCATTAAAATATATTTTGTGTGAACTATAGTTTAATAAAACATATCTTCCATTGAATCATTTCATTTTTTATTTTCATGTATTACATTATTATGATTATGAAACATTTTTAGTATCCAGATTTTATTAATTATAATAACCGTTTTTTTGCCAAATTAATAGTAGAGTCTGTTCATTTCATAATACTTGATGTTGACCAGTTTTTGACTTCCTAAAACAAAATGTTTTAAACCATAAATTTTTATCAAAGCCACATTACGTTCATGACAATAATATCACTCATGGTTGCACATTGAAATATAGTTTTTACTATTACAACTGAATTTCTATTTTAGACAGGAACTTCTAACATATTACGTTGAATAAGTAATCCACCCAACCGTGATGTCTAGTGAATGCCAAATACTTTTTTCAAACCAAATCATAGTTTATTAAATCATAGTTTATTAAGTTTATTAAGTATACAGTTCAATAATGGGCAATTAAACTGAAAACTTTCCATATAAGGTCATATAGAAACAACAATTTTATTGGTACAATTAAAGTTGATCAGGTATGTTAAGTGTGTGTACATTTTGTAAAAAGGAACATACAATGTTCATGTATTAAAACTAAAAACACAAAATGTCTCGTTTCTTTCCTAAATGACTTTAAGTAACTTTGCAAAAAGAAACTAAGCAATGAAAATACTGTCAGAAGCTCATGAAGTGTTTTTTCTCTGCTTACTGAACATTTTTGGATGATCTCTGTCTGTGAAGTATTGCTGACCAGCAGCTAAGATCCTGTCAACTGTAAAATCAGATAGTCTGGATAACGTACACCAAAATATAAGTGATTGCAATGAGTTGAGATTTGACCATGACAATTTTACCGATTACAGGACTTGAAAGTTCAAATGTTCATTCATGCCCACATGTTTTTCCTTTATTTTCGCATTATGAATCACGCAGTTTCAGGGTATGAGAACTGTGCGTATAGCAGAGAGGTTCACAAGCCTCTGAGCTAGAGTCCAAGCGTTCCATCCAGGCTGCTTAGAACACTCCATAACTACAGTGGGTATAAAACGTTTACACGCCCCTGTTAAAATGGCCGATTTTTGTGATGTGAATAAAAGAGGCAAACATAAATCATGTCAGAGCCTCTTCCGCCTTCAATGTGATCTATAACGTAAACAATTCGATTGAAAAAAATTATATCTTTGAGGGGGATAAATAAATTATACCAAACACATTTGAATAAAAACCTTAAAATAACCTGGTTTGCATAAGTGTGCACACCCGTAAACCTTTTGATTTTATTACAGCACTCAGTCTTTTTTGGGTAGGAGTCTATTAGCATGGCACGTCTTGACGTGGCAATATTTTCCCACTCGTCTTTGCAAAAGCGCTCCAAATCAATCAGATTGTGAGGACATCTCTGCACAGCCCTCTTCATATCACCCCACAGATTTTCAATTGGATACTGGCCGTTCAAAAAGGCCATTTTAAATATTCTTCTGGTGAAGCCATGCTTTTGTGGATTTAGATGTGTGCTTTGGGTCATTGTCATGCTGAAAGGTAAACTTCCTCTTTAGCTTTCTAACGAAAATTATTTATTCTAAAGTTAATAACTGTATTTTAAAGAAGAAAATAACTCACTTGAAAATACTGTCAGAAGCTCAACAATGTTTTTTCTCTGCTCACTGAAAATGTTTGGATGATCTCTGTAGACTGTGAAGTACTGCTGACCAGCAGCTAAGATCCTGTCAACTGTAAAATCAGACAGTCTGGATAACGTACGTACACCAAAGAATAAGTTGAGATTTGACCATGAGAATTTTGACTGATTACAAGACTTGAAAGTTCAAATGTTCATTCATGCCCACATGTTCTTCCTTTATTTTCGCATTATGAATCACGCAGTTTCAGGGTATGAGAACTGCATGTAGCACCCTACTGTGGGAACCATTTTTGGGTTCCCTTTTTGTCATTTGAAAAGACGCATTGTGGCGTTTACTGTGAAAACTAGAAGGTTGTGGAAATCAAATTAACACGATGTACAGTATCCATGGCAGACAGGAACTTTGAGGTTTCTCTACTCTGACACCAGGACAGTTTTTTTTAGCATGTGGCCCCTCCATTGGCAGCCGTAACTAAACCCAAGTAAACATCTTCTATAGTGACTAATTAGTCTCCAAAAGTAAAGTATAACACAAAGTATGACACATACTTCATATATAAATCTATTTTCAGATTAAAGATGGAACTATCAGGGCAAATTGCTGGAACTACAGAAAACTTTCATTTCATCTAGAAACTAGAATGCTTGGGATATTGTCAAAATAACATGTTTTCGACATCTACTTTGCAATCTGTTTGTACCAGTTGTGTGGTGAGGTCAAAGCCACATTGTTGCTTTCTGTCTTAGAGTAGCTAGTGTACAAGCCGACAGTATATCTACTGATTGGTTTCATATTTTATATAATGTTGCTGACTACTGCCACAAAATACATATTTTACACAAAAACTGTTTTTTCACAGATCATTCTATTCTTATTTCCCGTTTTACATAATTTCTCTTCCATCACAATTTTATGACGTCTGCCCGTTGTACCAGCTTGTGCAAAAAAACAATCAGGAAAAAATATATAGTGGCTATGAACAGTATCTGTCAACCGAACCAATCTGGACACCCTGGAACCAATTTGCCAAGTATACCGATATGGTCGTCACTGTGTGGAACGCTGGAACATATTTTACAAACGACTGTCAAAGCAAAATTTGGCTCTAATTAATGTGTCGGGTTGGTATACTTATGCAAACAGGTAATTTAATGTTTTTTATATAAAGGTTAAATAAAACATATATATAAAAAAAATGACAGCAAATATGAGCAGACTTTCTCTGACAGAAGACTTTGACACGCCCCTGTGGTTATGCAGGCAAATGTTTCTGTGCTATGCTGCAAGTATCAAACTCTTACTGTGTAACAACAATTGTTGTCCCTGTCTTACCTTACTATTGAGTTCAACTCGGTGCACTTCCACCACACAAGGTCATGTGTTTAGCAACTGACAGGGAAAGTTTTCATCTGCATGCCATCAGATGGCAACAAATGTCACGTACGGCACAAATTCACTCAGGCGCGTAACTCATAAACGGACTAGCATGCACACGCTACAATTACTAGTGCAGATACTGTTTCCCCGATGCTGTCAATATTCACGCTGTCATACATTTCTTTATTCATCACTTGCCATGTCTATTCTTATATTTATTTCTCTAGCCTGCAGGAGAGAATGCTTTTGTCTAGTAGTCGTGTGTATCTTATGCATGTGGCCGTTTGACAATTTATATGAAAAAGACAAATGTTTTTTGTAGCATCAGCCTGTTACTTATCTATCAAAACTGAACACATTTTGGTATTGGCTCCGTGTGGTAATTAAACTCACATCTCGGGCACGGCAAATTCCATGCCATGTGTTTTTGGTTATATATACTCCTTTTAATGCTGAATCATAACCAGAAACAGCGTTTGGTAAGATTTATCAGTAGGTAACGTATTTCATATACATTTAAGCTCAATTTATGTATAGGTCAAACGTTCATTGCCAGATGTAGAAGATAACCTTTGCAGGGACATCTGAGGTGCCATCTGACACAATTTCTCGGTACTGACTTTAAGGTGCTTTTGCTTCTGATTGGTGTGGTTCTTACAGGTCAGAGATTTCGGCGGGGGTTCCCCCACCGATAACCCCAACCCGTCTCTTTTTGCAGTTGATCGTTTAGTTTAGCACATATTCAGAATTTAGTTAAGCCCTGTTAATAGTTGAACATTCCATCGCTGTAAATCAAGTGATCAAGTTTGTTTTTAACCACCGAAAGCAAAACCCTGGTACAAAAGGACAAACGTTTTTAAACGAAAGTAACGAGGCGTAGGTCAGTCTTCCGTACTGCCTGTTTTTCCATGACACATCTGTTGGACGTAATTCTTACTAGGACATCCTGAGCTCTGTTGGGACCCTGTCATCTGCATCAAGCGTGTACCATACACTTTAATGTCAACGCCAGTTGCTTGCTTGGCGTATAGAGTGCGAGACATCAGTCAGTTTCCGCAGAGCGAGCGTCGGTGAGAACATACATGCGTTCATTTTCTCATGGTCTTATCTGTGACCCGCTGGCACCTTTGGCACTCTGTGTTAACGTGATTGCTCACAACGAGAATGGCTGTCTGAATAAACCACAACTATTTGTAATCCTCGGCACTAGGGGGGTGTTTTTTCACAATGCATTCACCTGGTTTCGTTGCAGATTCAATACGGAGAAATGCAATGAATAGAAGTGCATATACCGTAGGTATGATGTGTTTCATTTTTTTTCCCTAGGTAGATAACCTTTGAAAGATTGGTCCTGCGTGAATGTTACAGGATTTGCATTACATATTGATCTGTAACCTATACTAAAGGGATACATACTTATGTATTTACTTCAGTTTTGTGGACATAAAAAAAAGACAAAACAAGATTAGTTATGAGCCCCACAAAACAGTACAGATGGTGGGAAAAATGACCTTAAAACTAAAAACACGATCAAACACCACCATGTTTTAGTTGCATTTCTCACCGCTACAATGTCACACGTATTCTGTCACGGGTGAAGTTCTCAGAAGGTGAAGTTTTGTTTTCTCTGCGGGCCTGCAAGGACTTACCGACCTGATACATGGTGTCAAGCTGAGGCCCATCATCAACTTCGATACAAAAATATGACACCTTTGTGCACACGCACGAATACACACGTGTCTAGACGCGCACACATCGAGAAAAACAGATGCAAGTGACGAAGGTGGGTGATGCTCCAGAGATGATTTTAATGCGCCATGCGGTTCAGCACTGTGAGGTTGTGCTTTTGCTCCTCCCACGACTGTGTCACCGCACATCTACAGGACTAACATTTGGTCGAAGCAGATTTAGTGTGGCAGAAATCTCACACGTTGACTTGTGGCAAACGTGTCAACCTATGTCAGTGCCACGTTTAAAGTCACTGAGCTTTTTAGAACGAGCCTGTGTACTGCCAATGTTCATCTATGGAGATGTCATGGCTTTCTGCTGAAATGCATGCACCTGTGAGCAATGGGGGCGTGGCTGAAACACCTGAACTCATTCATTACTAGGGATGTCCACATACTTTTGGCCATATAGTGTATATAGTAATTACACTTCCCCACCAGGACAAACAGACATACCTTTCCAGCTTGAACATTGATGCGCTTTATATATGACACCATGACCCCAAGAAACCCCCTTAAATGTCTTTCGGGGCCCCAAACATGAGGTCATTTACACAAGGAAACCACAAACTAAAAATACTTTTGGGGCTAGCTAACATTTCTCTGCAAGAGTGAGCCAGATGCATCTGTTTTCCATTTTGACATAATCTAGAATTTACTTTTGAAATCGATGCTAGGAGATATCCATCTGTTAGCTCGCTGATGTTACATTACATGATGCCATCTGATTGTATTTATGATCTCTGTGGTAAAGTGTCTCCGATCTGGAGATGAAATGGTTTTTTTTTAGTTCACAGGCAACCAGGTTGTAGAGTGTTTTGTAGACATGATGTCCAGATAGTCGAGGCTATCACAAATTACAGTGATACACACGGGAGATAAATAATTCTCACGAGTGTTATGCGTAAAATTAGTTAATTAACACCGCCATATCACAAATGTCAAATCTTTACTTTTGCTTTCATCCACCAGTTTTAAAACAGCTCCAAACTGATTTCCTCTGTTACTGAAGAATTATTTTCAGATGGTAACAAGAATTTGTACACTTACGGGAAAGTAATGTGGTGAAAATAGTGACCATGGTTCATTCATTATACTATATCATGCTACTCCGATTGTTTTTATTACTACATCAGTTGCTCTATTATATTATTTTTGTTGAATTTTTTTGCATTGTCCAGTACTTGCAAGTACCATTTTTGTGTAGTTTGGCTGCCTGGTGTACTTTATGCACATGACAATTCAAAATTGATACTTTAAATATGGGGTTTTAATACACTACAGACATTTGACAAGAAAGACATTTAGTCTAAGGACACAAAGGAAACACGCTTGAGCACATCTGAGTAGCTTGCCTGTTGCAGATGGCCTCTCTGTGGAATGCACACATGCTCATTCATGACGTTTAATTAAAGTGAAGCATTTCATTCTACAATCAAATCCTCTGAATGCAGTGTACTGGAATAGATTGGGTCATACAAGCTAATTTCTCTTATCTCTATTCGGGTCAGACTGGCTTCACGCCCAACAGAATCTTGAGCATTTCTTCAACATAATTTAGTCTTCTAGGTAACCTGATATGGACCTTGATGTCTCTAAAGTAATACCACAAAAAATGTCTCCATACACACATTTCTTCACTCAATCAATTTGTACCTCCTCTGGAAATATAATTAATTAATTGCGATTAAGTAATAACATTAACACGATTGTCTTCCTGGCATTGCTTTACCTTATCCAGAAGATTAGATTAGCTTTGGGAAATAGGCAAACAAATCAGATTATATTTTAAAGGTCATATTTGTCCTGAGAAAATTCTCTGCAGCGCCGGGTCTGCATTGGGCTTCAGCACAGAAAACTTCACATGCCCCCGTTCTAAATTCGCGTCCCGTCCTGAGAGCCCTTGTCGTCACAATATGCGCTACAAACGGTGGATTTAAAGTTCACGGGTGACAGGGTTATGATGGCTCTCTGATGAGCCGCTTGCCGATTCGAGGAATGACACGTAACTAAAAATAAGAGAGCCATTCAAGGTATTCAAATTGGATGCCGACAGATCGTGGCCATCTGAGAAAAATCAAAACCGAGTGATTCAGCGTGAAACAGTTGAAAAGGCTAAGACCTAGTAACAAAGTATGATTTTTGTTACCTTTTTGCAGTTCACAGTTAAATAATCCTGATAATCGATTTTAAGCTTCAAATACGGTCTTTGTTTCTTTTTTCATTTAGGTTTCCAACCATGACCGTGCTTATATTCGTACAATATTCTAGGACAGTCTCTTTGTCCTATTCTTGTTTTACTCAGTTCAAATGCTGAGGGTGTGTACGCCTACATATAACACCAAACGTATTTGGAGAAATACCTTATGGTGAAAAAATGCAAAAAAAGTCTTTCAAAATTTGAGCAAATAAATTGATAAGTACACATTGTCACTCATTTAGATAAAAAAATGACGTAGTCTTAATGGTGACCAGACAAAGGTAATTGACTGGAACACGGGACCTTTAAATAGAAACGAATTACACTAACAAGCAACACTAGCAGTGCATTTGTCTGTCATTGGCAATTATGTTTGTATATCTTTCCGTCGATCTTCGAGTCCTACACAGACAAAAAAGTTAATATACCTACAAAGCCTTCTGACCAAGTGAACAACAATAAATATTGAATGTCGCTGGCGCCTGTGAGCACAACTGCGGTTACTGGCAGGCACCTCACCCGCGGGAATGGAGTCCAGCCTTCACTTCCTGCTTGAGAAGAAAACGTGCCGAAAGAACTGAACGGTGTAAGATCTGCTTCCGCTTTGACTCTGCAAGGCCTTAACGACAAGTCGGAAACCAAGTTGGGAGAAAACTCTGGGTCAAATGAAAATACTCAAAAGATCAAATACACTGTGTCACGTGCATTTGCATTCTTGTCTATCGGACACTATTACTCAGTGTCATCTGAAATACTCGGTGGCACGTTTATTAGCTACACCATCCTGTTCACAAAAATGCTATAAGTCACAGTGCTTTGCCTCACTTTGTAAAGAAAGTGGACAAGCATTGAAGCATTCTGTGACTTTTCTTTTGAAATGTTTGACTGGCGTCTGATAATTGTGCCAGGCTCAATGGTTCCCTGGCTCTCTCACAACAGTGTAAAATTTATGGAGAAAGGTGCAGCCAGTGGCTTTCCTGTATGCAAAAATAGAGGTTGTTGTTGAAGTAGCTAACTATCAGAGCAGACCAGAGTGTGTGCCTAATAATCTGGCCATTGAGTTTATACCAATTTGTCCGGTCTTTACCAATTCAGTTTGATGGCTTGAGGTTATGTCACCATCCAAGCTCCTGTCTCACAGCACTGGTGATTGACAGATGACAGTAAATGCATCGGGTTGACATGTTGACATTCTCTCTAAAATGTACAGAATGATAAACCTCCTTTTTTAATACAACTCTTATGTAATTTCACAAAGAAAATATTGTATATCAGTTAAATGTCCTGTGAATTAACTACTGCTGTTTAATGCATTGGGCGTCTCAGTGAACCGATGTGTACAAGCGTGATCTGATCTTTGTAACTGTTCTCAGTTTGAATGCTAAACAGCCTACACTTTCTTCGAGCATGTTGTTTTTTCCCTGCCACCATTGACTAGACCAAATAACAATGCCTGACGCTTTAAAAAGAAAGTTTCTGATAATTGCACATGTATGATGTAAATACCCTTTACCTACCTGTTTGTATATCTCGCTGTATTTTATGACATTTGTAAAAATGAATTACATGTTGACTCACCTATTTTATGTTTCGTGTATAGTGTTTATTTCATGCAGTATGTATGTTGTTATGTGTACTTTCTTGTCTAGCAATTGAATTCCTTTAGCATGGTCAATATTGAAAACTACTGATGGTTCTCAATCCGAATGACAATCAGTATTGTACTTATATAAAGCACACTTTTTTGCCACCCTCCTCCTAAAAGTGATTTAATTGATATTCCATTGACATGGACTCAGCGTGCACTTTATGAATAACTGTAATTTCAAGAACAAAACAATTACCAAACCAGTAAGAAACAAATGGACACCATATTGTACCTGTTATATTGGAAGCAACCCTAGTGCTCTTGCCTGATAAAGTTGTGAACTGAATTGAACCAATTCTGATGCTCTCCTGACACCTAGCGGTGGTACGCTGCGTTTGCACGCTACCATAGGCAGCCTGGTTTGAGAACATGCTGGATTTTGATTGATGATTATGGGTTTCAATTCCTCACCTCCACCTCCGATAAACTCGCTGCTTAATGGTTCATCAAAATAACTCGGTACACAACGTACTTTCATTAGCCTTGTTCAGAACTAACACTCATTTTGTTATCCACCAGATAAAACGTCAATTTGATTCTAATAAGGCGTAGTAAATGTGATGGAGGAATGTCTCATTAAAGACAGTGCACACCGTGTAATCGTCCTCTCCCCCCGCCTACCCTCCTCAATTACGGGTACCTTTGAACTTTTCCAACAGCGCTGGAGATTACAGTGGGAGGGGACGGGAAAATGCGGCCTCAAAGAACTTCTATGGAACGGGAGCTACCAACAATTCAGTCACATAGGGGTGTATAAAAATGATCCCCGTGCTGTTGGTGTTTTAACTGAATATTACCGTCGTATGTTAAAGGCTATACATATTAAACGATATCCTCAATAAGGTCAAGTATAGTTGTTGCGGGGAGGATTATTTTACTATATGGGAACGTTAAGTTAAGTGCCCCCCCCCCCTATTTTGGGGGGTTGATGCCATGGCCCGTAGTCGTAGCGACGTGCCGACGTCCCACTCACTCGAGTGTTTTGGAACGAGGCTACTTGTAAAACTTATGGAAAGCGTGGATGAATGTTGATAATGGTCTCCCAAAAACATTTTTGTGGGTACAACATTTGACATAACCCGCATAGAAGGTAGGGTGTTCGTTATTTCTTATTTAACAAACCATGTGCCTTTGTAAGGGCGGCGAATGTTTAGATAACACAACCGCATGCTATACAAGTTCTGCTCACTCACAAAATTATTTTAGTTTATTTTGTATGCGATTGTGCACTTTTCCTTGCATGGTTGCAGTCAGACTACCATGGTCAAATTACTAGTGTTTCATTTGTAGCATTTATAATCTGTTTAACTAACTTCTGTTATGCCACTGGAAAAGTTAAGTTGTAAAATATAAATATATTTTTTTTTAAATAAACTTTTTTTCTTTTCTGAGGATTGTCCCATAACTTTGCAGATGAAATGTTTCATTACTGGCATATTAATAACCAGCTAAGTTGAATTCTAAACAAATTAGGACACTTAAGATATACCTCTTCTAAAGTATTTGACCACAGCACACTTCCCTGCATCCTACTGAGTTGGTCCTGATTAGGACCTGTTAAAAAGGTTTCCTGACTCACAGTTCTCATCACAGATCTCAGATCTAATTGTCAGAGAAAGGTATTAACCCGTTATCCTGGCTACAATTCCCATAGCCACCTAATACTTCCCATAAATGATCCAACTGGCTCACTTCTCTCCCTCTAACTATTTCCCAGGTATGCACAGCGGTTGGTGTTATAGGATGGAGGAATATAACAGAAATAGTGACATCTTAATTTCTCAAATGTAGTTTGTACTGTGTAGGCTTTCGCCAGATACAGGAGCGGAACAAACCAATCATATGCCTATGGGATACATAATATTTAACATTTTGCATAAACAAAACTAGGGCTGAACGATTAAATGTGTTTGCACTGATTTCACAATGTTATAAAGCGCGATTTTAAAACTGCGAAGACGGCAATTTATTAAATAAAATGACAATATATAAAATGTGGTAACTGCATTGGAAAAATGCATGTGTACAAATTACACACAAGTATTTGATATAAGCTTAGTGTGATGTGAAATTGAATTGTCTTTAGGCTATGCAGATCAGGGTGGGGTGGTATTGTCTATGGAGGGGAGAGGGGAGGGGGCAGGATAATCTGGGTTAGTTAACAGCCTCATGGTCTGGGGATAGAAATTGGTGCCCAGTCTGACTATTCAGGACAGAATACTTCTGTACTGGTAGCGTCTGGTAGATATCAGTACTGGTAGCGTCTGGTAGATATCAGTACTGGTAGCGTCTGGTAGATATCAGTACTGGTAGCGTCTGGTAGATATCAGTACTGGTAGCGTCTGGTAGATATCAGTACTGGTAGCGTCTGGTAGATATCAGTACTGGTAGCGTCTGGTAGATATCAGTACTGGTAGCGTCTGGTAGATATCAGTACTGGTAGCGTCTGGTAGATATCAGTACTGGTAGCGTCTGGTAGATATCAGTACTGGTAGCGTCTGGTAGATATCAGTACTGGTAGCGTCTGGTAGATATCAGTACTGGTAGCGTCTGGTAGATATCAGTACTGGTAGCGTCTGGTAGATATCAGTACTGGTAGCGTCTGGTAGATATCAGTACTGGTAGCGTCTGGTAGATATCAGTACTGGTAGCCTCTGGTAAATATCAGTACTGGTAGCCTCTGGTAAATATCAGTACTGGTAGCCTCTGGTAAATATCAGTACTGGTAGCCTCTGGTAAATATCAGTACTGGTAGCCTCTGGTAAATATCAGTACTGGTAGCCTCTGGTAAATATCAGTACTGGTAGCCTCTGGTAAATATCAGTACTGGTAGCCTCTGGTAAATATCAGTACTGGTAGCCTCTGGTAGATATCAGTACTGGTAGCGTCTGGTAGATATCAGTACTGGTAGCGTCTGGTAGATATCAGTACTGGTAGCGTCTGGTAGATATCAGTAATGGTAGCTTCTGGTAGATAGCAGCGTCTTGTAGATATCAGTACTTTCTTAGATGATGTAGGTGTCCCAATGATGTGTGTCGGTCGGCCACCTTTGAGTTGTCACATCAGGCTTTCACTCAGGTTGCCATTAAACTCCAACCAGACAAATCCCCATTTGGTTTTATAAAAAAAAATATATATATGGACAACTTTGTTGTTTTTGAAATTACAGACCTAAAGTTCGATCTTGGGGTCATCAGAGCATTGCACATTTTCCCACATGGTTTTGGGCGATTGAATGCGACGACATGCTTAATTTATGCATGCTTTGATGTTTTTTGTGTCCGAAATGGCTCGTGGAGAATGCGTGCAATGCTTGTAATGTGTGTGGCGTGTACAGTTTCTGGCGGACATTCCTGCAGTTTAGGGTTACCACTGGCCTTTTGGTAGCCTCCCTGGTGAGTGTTCTCCGGTGCCCTGTCATCCATTTTGGATTTTGGAGTCTTTTTGATCTTTGCAATTTCGTAGTGGTGCTGTCTTGGCCCCACATCTTAATGATGGTTTTTAGTGTTCCGTGATATATGTAATTAGTGCTTACTGTTAATACTTGGAGTAGACAGCCAAGTAGAAGGTCTAACCAGTTTGCCCGGCATGTGGGGAGGGAGAGTGATGAGGATGACACATGTCTTGATCTTCCAAGTTATCGAATACTGCAGTTTTCCATTCAGCTTTGTAGTTGTGGTATTGGGTAGTTTATTTAGGATTAATAAAAGGCAACAATATTTGCAAGGAGCTCGACTTATTTCCAAAAAAAGATTGATGTAGAAAAAAATATATGTAATCAATCCCAATCAAATGGTTCTTTTCTGAATGCATTGTATGTTACATATCCTGTCCCAGTCACCCACCCATATAAGATGTATAATTATCTAGTAAAACTCAAGCTGCTTCAATTTAGTCTGTATTGCTTTAAGTAGCTGGTAATGCATGGTCCACATTAATAAGTGCACATTCTGTAGACGTCTACCCCAAAAACTGGGCTTTGTCCTATACATCCAGATACAATAAACCTACATCAAACAGACTGTCAAGTCGAGAGGAGAATGAGATGGCCAATTCAAATTTAGAATTGCCTTTATTCACGGCATATAATTGGACTTGGATGATGTGATGGCGTCTGTGAATGGTAGACATTGGATCAGAATACACAAAATCTTTGTATATATATAATCTTTGCATATTCATATCTAATATTCCGTAGCGCCGCTCATTTTAAATACTACTCTACTACTTTGAATACTTTTATTGACCATCAATACTCCCACACCACTCTGAAACCGACCTGCCGCTACATTATTCCAACACAGACATATCGCTTTTTAACGTGTATACTATTTTTAAAAACAATTCCACTCATACTGTAGGTGTATGTCATGTTGCATTAACATCTTGATTTTAAAATGAGACCTGGTTGTAGGTTTTGAAAGGAAGAATCAAGGTCTGTGAGTGACCCAATTCTAAAAGCCACAAATGATATGACTGACGGTGAAAAATACTTTTAAAGATTTTCGCATTTCACCCTGATGCTCATAATTAAAACAATGCTCGAATTTCAACATACAATTGAAATTGGAAATAACTAATTATATTTGCATATTATTAGGTACACCTCCCCGTGGAATGCACAACGCAGCCCCCCACCCCCAGTGGGGTAACTCAAATGTAATTCTGCAAATTAAGTTGTGAAAACGTAGCGGGGACGTGCTGGGGGACAACCGTGTTGGAATCTGTGTCATTGAGGGGTGAGGCTTGGATTATAGTAGGGAGAGGCAGGACCAGCATGTGTCCATTGACCCGCTGACAGCTGAGCATTCATTCGCCGCTACAGTCTCAGGGTGGACCCGGCCGGCACCAGTCGTCTAGTCCATTGTCACGATGACACAACCCTGTATTGTTCCCCTACAGGACTCTGTATGGTTTATGAACGCTGGCAGCACCGGAGTTGTCGTTTCGATTCCGGCGAAGAGCCGTGACCGACATGCGCACGACTGCTGCGTGTCGCTAATTTTAGCATCGGCTAAATGTAAAGTTGGGGAAAAACATTCAATTATAAGTGTTGCCACCATTTCACCATTTGGCTATTGTATTTAACTTTAATTAATCTAGGCGATTCCATTGACGTCAGAGGATTTCTTGAGCCCAACATGACTCTAAAATAACTCGGTCAACACGTTTGCCGTATTTCTTCGTATGCATGTAACATAACCGAGAGGTTTAATACTGTACTGTATACAGGGTGACAGTATGTTTGGAATTTCCATATTGTCCATGTCTGGCCGCAGCTGCACAAACCCCCTATACAGGACTGACATCAAGACTAACCAGAAACAGACTCTGACCATTCTGTGGCTAAAACACTGACCAGAGAGGAAATGTAAACTTCCTCTCAGATATGGGAAGATAAAAAAAAGAGGACACGCAGCTTTTTCACCGGAATTAAGAATGAAATACAATAGTGATTGATAAATAGACTAACTCGAGGGCGGGTCAACGGTTTACAGACTGGCACGACGTCCAAGCGTTCCTACACCCTCAGGTCTTTCACACAGCACATGTTTATGTTATGGAACGCTTAATTGAATATTTGGAGTTCTCTGAAAAGCTCGAGCAATTTAAGAACACAGCGGTGTCTTGGTCCTCCCCGAGGTTCTCTGGGGAAAAAAAAAACAGTTGGCGGCTTTAAGGAATGTCATTGTGATAATGCCCGGAGAGGGATGGGTTCCTGCTAATTATAGCGCAGAATCCTATTCGCAGAACCGTATTCGCAGAACCGTTTTTGGGTTTGACTGGTCGACCACCAGGTGGAGGAGACTGGTCGCATCCAAACTGGCATCGTATTTCCCCTGATTGTGTTCTACTTTTGACCAGAGATGTTTGGACACTTCTCAGAAATAGAGCATTGAATAGGGAAAAACTCTGTGGGTCATTTAGTAGAAAATCCATGCCGTCCACATCGGAGATGTGTAGTTTTTCTCCGGCTAATTGGAAATAGATTTATCTTTCACGTCATTGTTATCGGGACAGGACCAGAGGCACCGGCCAGATAGGTGCGTGAGTAAGACCTTGCTGAGAGTTTACTTCCTGTTTTCAAAGCCTCCTTTATATGCCAATTACTTTTCCGAAAACCAGTCATCTGGTCGGAGACGGTAACAATGCCAGAGACGGTGCCAATGCCGGAGACGGTAGAGATGCTAAGAGTCACGTTCGGGAAAGGTCTCCCCATGTGCATTTTTGTCCGATTCAGAATGAGGTTAATTTCCCAAGTCTGTTTACACACACAAGGCATTTGTTCTGACCCCCAGCTGCAGCATTTAATACACAGAACGTATACGAACAGTGCAAACGGAGCAAAACACAAACCGTCAAGAGAGATTATGCATAGTTGGCAGAGCGCACCTTAAAGGTGCTTTTACATTTTGATGTACCGAATTGCGAAACATTGCCCGATAACAGAAAATATTCCCATACCATATTTCACACTGGGTTTTGGGTTGTTTTCGAGTCGTCCATTTTTGTTTTCTTTATTGCCCATTGGTAGCAAAGCCACGGCATGCAGCCACTTTTATATGCTCAACAATGTCTGGTCAGCCAACCGGGCCTTATATTGATCGACACGACTTTCAAAATGGCAGAATCAATCTTGGTTTTTCCTCACTCCTGATTTTGTGTCCACTTTGTCCTAACCTGTGAGATGGCGTTGCCCAACCTGACGGCAGATATACTTACAAGTTCAAGGTCGTATGTGTTTGCTAGGATTTCTGGTTTAAATTGTACGTATTTATAAGATGCCGATCTCAGGCCGATGGTATAACAGCAGAAATAATTATAATCTTAGGAGATTTTCCATACGCATCGCGCAATCAACGTTGCCATACAATGGCCAACTATAGTGGGCTACTCCCGATTTAAAGCCTAGAGACTCTATAAAACACATATGGCCAACAAACATTTTTACAACTCCAGGTTTTTGTGATGGGAGAAAATGAGACAACGGTAAATTATGCCAGAACGTTATACACCTTTAATGTGACCTATAATGTGAACAATTCAATTGAAGAAAAAAAAACGGAAACCTTTGAGGGGGGGAGAAATAAAAAATAAAATCCTTGGCCCGAGAAAAAAAGGCACAGTACAGACAGACTGAGAAAGAAGAGGGAGAATGCAGAACCTAGTCACCCGTGACGCTTTTGTTACCACGGATGAGTGAGTGGCAGTGTAAAGCAGACTGTGCGTCTCTCAGCTTTGTCCTTCGCCACAGTTCACCGCTGCACTTGGTACAGACGAGCTCCGTTTGGAAATTGGCAGAACTGTGGGGTGAGAACCAGAACAACATTTCCTCCGAATGTGTCAACCCACTTTAGGCCCAGGAAGAGTCACTCCTTTCCCTTGATTGTGTACTGCATACGTCCTGGGCATATTGGCTGCACTGTATTGCACTAGCTTTTAACGGGTACCATTTGTGTTTCGGCCCCTGGCAGTGTTGCAGTAGAAATCTGCAGGACTTGTTCCAGGGGAAATAAAGATTTCATCTTACAGGCTCTCCACTCAATCCCAAGGAAATTCAAAAAGATGTCAAACAAACGAAGCACTGTAGCTTGGTAAAAAGTGTACGGATGTTATTTCTGTAATTTATGCAAGAATATGAGTACCAGCCTACATTGGGTTAGATGCACTTTACATACCAGCTAATTCATACGTTGAAGCAACTGGGGTTTACGTGGTGTTAATGTAGGAATTTCCTGAACCAGATATCAGCCCCTGTGTCGACGGCTGCCGTCTTGGTGCCATATCATTGGTGATTTGATACTCTGCTGTTTGGGAATTGTGGGGGCTTGTTTAGTATTCCTAAGCTCTGGCATTCCTTGAGAGCCCGGAGTGGGATTCTCATTGTATGTGAGCCATTCAGTGTTGGGGCAGGTGCTGTGTGTCTACTTGTGTCAATACATTCTGGTTGCCGTAGCCACGTGATTCCTGTCCTCGTCGGCAGTATATCCTTCGGAGGACGGATTATTTGCGAACACAGTATATTTGACATTTGTGTCTAAAATAGTATATGTTCGTTAATTTGTTAACGAACGGAAAAAGGTGTTATATTTGTTAGATTTTGTAAGATGGGCTTAAATGTGTTTAACACAGTAGCCTTACATGGCAGCTATTGTCCTTGGTTGGACCTGATATTCAAGAGAACATATGAGATGGCAAGACTATGGGAACATAGACCAGCATCGCCTATTTAGATTTACATAAGATACATAAATACATACATACATACATATGCAGCCAGTTATTGTGGTAAGTTATGGACTGACGTTTGAGAGCTGTGACGACACGCAGTTGTTTAATACAAGCACTGTCCATCGTTTACAAATAAACACTATGTCTTCAACATAATGCACTTTTATTGAACAAAAAAGTGTCTATAAAGGTCAAAATCTGAACATAATTTATGATGATTAACTACAGATGATTATGCAATAATCAGTATACATTCTTTTTATCGTTTGACAGCACTACTTTATGTTTTAATGGTTTTGCTATTTAAGATATGTTATTTAAGAGCGCAAGTTTGTTTTTTATATTTTTATTTGTAAAATAAAATAGTTAAGGGCCCAAAATCAGAGTAGTTCGCATCATTACATCACCCACTGATTGGGCACAGCCCTGTGCAACTCCTGGGCTGAAAATAAATCCCCCTCCTGCCCTGACATGCATTTATAAGGCACTACGCAATGAGTAAGGCCAGGCAGGTTTATTACTACATATCACACACGGTTCAAATTGCTTTACATTAAAAAAGAAACACATCAGGCCTAGAAACGAGTGTTCGTGGGGCCGATGCTTGGGCTCTTACTAGTGTGGTCTCTACTGTTCTCCTAATACATCCATTGTCTGTACCACAAACCCCAGACTTGCTTTATAGCCTATAATTAACCCGTTTCCAACGCAACACTACTTATTTACAGATATATATGTACTATGATTTTTCAGCCAATCAGGATTCGGGGTTCACTCCACATGGTTAATTAAAATTTCTGTAACCATAGATATAGCCTGAATACCTCTAAAGTCAGTCGAAGAGCGTATTTTATGCCGGACCTAGTTACCACCAGCGCGTCGCTGTCACTTGTTGCACCCGGAGGAGTTAAAGAGTAGCACAAGCATCAATAGTTAGTAGTAACCGCCCTATGTAAGTGTCGCTATTAAAAGTTAGTATTTAACTTGAAAAAGCAGTGTTAAGTGGCTAGTTGAGAGGGGTCCATATGTATTCTTTAGTTTATAATAAATGTACCTTATGTGATGAAAACAAGTTGCTTTTAAACATTTAAACAATTTCATGGCAATTGATAGTGATTGTACTTACAGATTTTGCGCAAAAAACAACGCATCGAGCCCAAATTGGAATTTGTTTTCTCCGTCCGGTGGTACATCTCTAAATCAAAGTTATGCTGTCACTTGTCCTAATTAAATGCCTATTTCTGGCTAATTACTGGCCAATCATTAGCCGAGGGAAGAATGAGTTGGCCAATCTGCGTACGTGCCTACACAGAAAATCTCTTTTTACTAAATAATAATCAAATATTTAATATCCAAAATCACTGTGCATTTACTTGAATTACTTTTGATGCACCTCTAACAAAGATTTGACTTAGATGTGATCCTATCTGTGCCTGTACAGCAGCTGCCATTACTGCCTTACTGCAGGACACATGAACACTACAATAGCCTATACTATTGTGCACATGGGACTGGTGATTATGAGCGAAAAGTAACAAGCTCTCATTAATCTAATCGTTGTTTAAACAGCTCGACAGAAACCCGATTTTGCATTAATGCAGTGGATTGCGTCCTTATGTGATTGTATAACCCAGGTATGAGCCATGAGTATGAGCACCTGGTCGGACCACTCCCCTTATGGGTGTGAGTTGTGATCTCCGACCGTAGGTTTTCTCAGTTCTCTCAGTTACTTCAATTCAAGTTGGGAGTAAAAGGATACTACGGGTGTTTACTAGGAGGCAACTTACTGTCGGAACTAGTTAGAAAAAATGTAAGTGCCTTTGCTTTTATTGTGCTTTAACTTTAGTCACTGCCAATCATAATAATATTAATACTTTCAAGTTCAGTGTTTTTAGTCTTAATAAGTCATTTGTTAGAATGAAACTACTACTTTAAAGTATGTATATGTTCACTGAATATGTATGTTCAAAATAGAAACAATTTGATCCGTGATCTCCTTTCATTGAAACGGTTTGTGAGACGTTTAAAATAAATGGTTTCATTAAAGTGACATGATGAGTGATCGTTGGTCTAAATTGTTATTGTTTCTACTTCATGTGAACTACTTGGGTTAATGATAGGCACTGGACTCAGATTCAATCGTTTCCCCACATAATTTGTTGTTTGTGGATTGTGCCTTAGCCACTATGTATAATGTTTATTTGGCCATATGTGTTTTATGGAGGCTCAGGAGTAGCCCACTATATAGTTGGCCTCGGTTCCTGTTAGTCATGAACTGTATGACTACGCTGATTTCCAGGCGATTATATTTATTTCTGCTGTACAGTAGACCTGAGATTGGCATTCTGTTAGAACTCTGTCCGACTCAGTATGCAGTAAAAATGCAACACATTTGTTTGGATTCCAGCAGTTTGTCTCAGAAGGCACATTGTTGTCAGTCCTGCCTATTAACTGGCCTCTGCCAGCCAATTTACTGGTCCTTGCCTTTCGCCCGTCAATGATTGACTAAACAGAGATTGCAGTCAGTCACTCTGACTCTCACAAACAGCTCTAGAGTCACAGGAAGCCTCCCAGACGTTGTGTAGTAAGCGGCGTGTGTCATCGTAGTCGTGCGTTGGACACATCGCCATGATCTGGGGTCGAGGTGATGTCAACAGGATCATGTCATATATTAGTCATTCCACCAACTGGCTTAGATGATGAGACAGAACCAGCGTATCTGCATGAATAACATGGTGAAGGTTGGACTGTGGACAAACTGAACATGGTCTTAATGGGGGTGTGTCTCTTAAGTCTTGACATGGTACACCATGAGGGAGCTGTTGTTCCCTGGTTCCTTCTGTGGTGTTTCTTCCTAACCACTGCAATTCCACCTCAGCATTGTTTACTCTTTCGGGTTTTAGACTGCGTATCGCTAGGCTAAATGACATGATGACAACTGCTGAGATAAATAAACAATTTTGATATACAATGTAATGTCTATGCGTTGGTCCGGGATTTTCATTGTTGGTAAGATGTCACCAGAGAATTCTTATATTTCATGTATTTTTAGGTGAATTGGTTACCTTTTTTTACTTGCCACAGCAAGTGTTGGGTTTTTGCTCATTGGACAACAATCAAGCCTGATATCCTTACATCTGTAGTGGTTGTTGGTCTGACCTCTCCTCACCTGTGATAAGGCATACATCAACCTCTCCCTCAAAGCCACTACAATCACCTGATCAATCATATGTAACTGATAACACCTTATTACACAAATGTCACAGTATAATAAAGCCTGCAGTGGGTGAGATCTCAACCCCATTCAGGTCCCGTGGCCACTTTTGTCCAGATTGGGAAAATACGTCTAAATATGTTCATGTTTATAACAGAAAATAAACATGTAACAACTATAGAAGCTAAGCTACATTATTATTATTATTTTTTTGCAGGGCGTCCTAGAAGTGGTCATTCCCCTGTTCTCAGACCAGCTGATCCACAGACATGGAGGGTAAAGAAGAGATCAGTGACACAGACAGTGGTGTCATCCTACATTCTAGTAAGTGCAACGTACGTGAAACTATCAGTTATTCTATGAGACAGTGGTGTCATCCTACATTCTGGTAAGTGCAACATACGTGAAACTATCAGTTATTCTATGAGACAGTGGTGTCATCCTACATTCTGGTAAGTGCAACGTACGTGAAACTATCAGTTATTCTATGAGACAGTGGTGTCATCCTACATTCTGGTAAGTGCAACGTACGTGAAACTAGCAGTTATTCTATGAGACAGTGGTGTCATCCTACATTCTGGTAAGTGCAACGTACGTGAAACTATCAGTTATTCTATGAGACAGTGGTGTCATCCTACATTCTGGTAAGTGCAACGTACGTGAAACTATCAGTTATTCTATGAGACAGTGGTGTCATCCTACATTCTGGTAAGTGCAACGTACGTGAAACTATCAGTTATTCTATGAGACACTGGTATCATCCTCCATTCTAGTAAGTGCAACGTACGTGAAACTATCAGTTATTCTATAAGACAGTAGTATCATCCTACATTCTAGTAAGTGCAACGTACATGAAACTATCAGTTATTCTATGAGACACTGGTATCATCCTACATTCTAGTAAGTGCAACGTACATGAAACTATCAGTTATTCTATGAGACACTGGTGTCATCCTACATTGTAGTACGTGACACTATCAGATATTCTTATTCTATGAGACAGTAGTATCATCCTACATTCTAGTAAGTGCAACATACATGAAACTCAATGAGACAGTGGTATCATCCTACACTCTAATTAGCGTGACGTACGTGAAACTGTCAGAAATTCTTATTCTATGAGACAGTGGTAGTTAGTCATATGTCTTTGAAATCCTATGGCTTTGGCCGAAACATTCTTGTTTTTGTTTTAACCCGGACTGCAACGTAGCCATGTTTATCTAAGCGGTTTATAATCCTTCTATTATTTCCTGTTCTTTGTCATACAGAATGGCGTGGCGGTTACCATTTGGTGATATTAACCAGTAGTTGAACTGTGGCTAGTCACATTCTTCACCACATATGTCATGCTGTCACATGCTGTCTGCTTCTCACAAAGGGAGATAATCACTCCGTATAGACCGAGGGGGGGTTGTCATTCAGTCACGGGTGTGTTTTCTACCGGTTATTCTGCAGGGTTCCCAGTCTGGTGGGTGGCAGTTACCGGTGGGACCTTTTTCCGTTTTTCAGTCACATCCTGTTACTTTCTGTCACTACCTGCATGAATTCAGTCGATAATACAATGGCATGTGTCAAACAATGCAGCTGGCTTGGAGTCGTAATCACTTCTAAGAATGTACTCAAGGTTGTGTCCCAAATGGGGTCCTACCACCTCCATATTGCCTGTAGTATAGCAGTCTAGTGCACAGTATGTATAGGGCTCTGGGAAAGGGTAGTGCACTATGTGAAGAATAGGCTGCCAGTTGAGATAAAGGTTTGTTGTCATTAGTCTTGCCGTGCTATAGAGCTTTTCCAGTAGAGCAAACGTATTTCCATTATTGCAATGGTTTCACTCCCAGGTTGATCCTATCACAATAACATAACTTCCAGTCGTATGGTTTCACTCTCTGGTTGATCCTATCATAATAACATAACTTCCAGTCGTATGGTTTCACTCTCTGGTTGATCCTATCATAATAACATAACTTCCAGTCGTATGGTTTCACTCTCTGGTTGATCCTATCATAATAACATAACTTCCAGTCGTATGGTTTCACTCTCTGGTTGATCCTATCATAATAACATAACTTCCAGTCGTATGGTTTCACTCTCTGGTTGATCCTATCATAATAACATAACTTCCAGTCGTATGGTTTCACTCTCTGGTTGATCCTATCATAATAACATAACTTCCAGTCGTATGGTTTCACTCTCTGGTTGATCCTATCATAATAACATAACTTCCAGTCGTATGGTTTCACTCTCTGGTTGATCCTATCATAATAACATAACTTCCAGTCGTATGGTTTCACTCTCTGGTTGATCCTATCATAATAACATAACTTCCAGTCGTATGGTTTCACTCTCTGGTTGATCCTATCACAATAACATAACTTCCAGTCGTATGGTTTCACTCTCTGGTTGATCCTATCATAATAACATAACTTCCAGTCGTATGGTTTCACTCTCTGGTTGATCCTATCATAATAACATAACTTCCAGTCGTATGGTTTCACTCTCTGGTTGATCCTATCACAATAACATAACTTCCAGTCGTATGGTTTCACTCTCTGGTTGATCCTATCATAATAACATAACTTCCAGTCGTATGGTTTCACTCTCTGGTTGATCCTATCACAATAACATAACTTCCAGTCGTATGGTTTCACTCTCTGGTTGATCCTATCATAATAACATAACTTCCAGTCGTATGGTTTCACTCTCTGGTTGATCCTATCACAATAACATAACTTCCAGTCGTATGGTTTCACTCTCTGGTTGATCCTATCATAATAACATAACTTCCAGTCGTATGGTTTCACTCTCTGGTTGATCCTATCATAATAACATAACTTCCAGTCGTATGGTTTCACTCTCTGGTTGATCCTATCACAATAACATAACTTCCAGTCGTATGGTTTCACTCTCTGGTTGATCCTATCATAATAACATAACTTCCAGTCGTATGGTTTCACTCTCTGGTTGATCCTATCATAATAACATAACTTCCAGTCGTATGGTTTCACTCTCTGGTTGATCCTATCATAATAACATAACTTCCAGTCGTATGGTTTCACTCTCTGGTTGATCCTATCACAATAACATAACTTCCAGTCGTATGGTTTCACTTTTTGGTTGATCCTATCACAATAACATAACTTCCAGTCGTATGGTTTCACTCTCTGGTTGATCCTATCATAATAACATAACTTCCAGTCGTATGTTTTCACTTTTTGGTTGATCCTATCACAATAACATAACTTCCAGTCGTATGGTTTCACTCTCTGGTTGATCCTATCATAATAACATAACTTCCAGTCGTATGGTTTCACTCTCTGGTTGATCCTATCATAATAACATAACTTCCAGTCGTATGGTTTCACTCTCTGGTTGATCCTATCATAATAACATAACTTCCAGTCGTATGGTTTCACTCTCTGGTTGATCCTATCATAATAACATAACTTCCAGTCGTATGGTTTCACTCTCTGGTTGATCCTATCACAATAACATAACTTCCAGTCGTATGTTTTCACTTTTTGGTTGATCCTATCACAATAACATAACTTCCAGTCGTATGGTTTCACTCTCTGGTTGATCCTATCATAATAACATAACTTCCAGTCGTATGGTTTCACTCTCTGGTTGATCCTATCATAATAACATAACTTCCAGTCGTATGGTTTCACTCTCTGGTTGATCCTATCATAATAACATAACTTCCAGTCGTATGGTTTCACTCTCTGGTTGATCCTATCATAATAACATAACTTCCAGTCGTATGTTTTCACTTTTTGGTTGATCCTATCACAATAACAAAAACATCCTATCACAACTTCCAGTCGTGGTTAGTTGAACCACCAATGAAAGTATTTAATCTCTGTCTCGTGTTTTGTCTCTGCTCAACATCTTGATGTTTGGTTCTCATGTACTTGGACAAACATTTCTGCATGCATTTGTGGTGCAACTTTTTCTCTATTTGGTCAAAGTTTCTCGCCAACAATTTAGCTTATCTTCATAATACTATATATATATATATATCCTCACTGTTCTCAACCTTGAGCGTTTAACAGTAGCTCTATTGTTTCTGTGTTTTTCCAGGTCCCGATAGTCCAACCACGATTATGAAGGACATGATCACACATACCCGGGCTGTCAAGCTCAAGCACCAGTCACTGGAGGACCGGCTAGAGCTCTGTCTAGTGGAACTCAGGAAACTCTGTATCCGGGAGGCTGTGAGTACACCAGGGTAGAAAACGCACACGCATGTGCACTTTGCCCTTTACCAACTTTTTCTCCCTTTCACATTTTGGCATATATATTATTGCGTCCAATTGTATCGTAGCATCTACTCCCAAATGCAGTTGTCTCCGAGTTGGTTAAAAGCAGTGCCGTTCTGCTTATATTTCCACACCTCATTTTCAGCCAGGAGGTCAAATGTGCGTGAGTCACTCTCCGGTAGCTTTTCAGTTGCCCAATTTGCCCGAGAGTGTCGCTACAGAGCGATTAGATCGTTAAATCCCCGCTGACGACGCCTCCCCACTCTCCGTGTAATGCTGGCTCAGTTCAATGACCCATGGAGTTTCCTAACTTCTTGTGAGCTACAGACAACATATTGGTTCATACACTGTGAGCTTTTTTATTTAAGAACCTAATTTGAACTCGATGGGCTAATTGAGAACCTATTTATTATGATTCGCTAGGAGATGAGCTAGTCAACACTAGCCGTAACAAGTTGACCGTTTTCCTTAGGTTTTCCAGTTTAAACTGCCGTTTCTCTTTGGTTGGTTTTCTGTTAAAATATTGAGGTACTTTTTTGCAATTTCACATGAATCAAACTGGCACAAGACTGAATTCATGCTAGAGGCTTTTAGGGATGCACCGAAATGAAAATTCTTGGCCGAAACCGAAAACCGAAAAAGAGGAAACCAAGACCGAAAACCGAAAACCGAAACACCGAAATAAATTATGCCAATTATTAGTACCATTGCATTTATGGATATGAGCCACCAAGGGCGTAGGTTTGGTCTCAGCTTCGGTGGGGACATCTCTCCCCCCCCATCCGGCAAGTGAACTTTTACTGAGAATAATGTGATTATTTTTGCGTTTAGTTGAGACAATAGCCTGTTGCTTTTAGATGGTAATGCTGTTTGTCAGATTCAATATATTGTAGCGACCCTGGTGGTGCCACTACTCCGCCCCTACTAATGGGATATCCCAAATAGGCCACATTACATAAGCAAAATATACACAGGAAACATTTCCACTGTTTATTGTGACTGCAAGATTCTAACATATGGGGTATGTATTAACAGAAAGCACTGGTAACTTTACCGTTGTCTTCAGTCACTCTCCTGTGTACTTATAGCGTGTCAGATAACTCCGCTCCCCTAGGTTTTTTAGCCAATCAAAAACTCTCCACGTTTGCTTCACAAACTCATAACGGAGTTCGCTAAAATATTAGTGGGGACAATTTAGTCATGTTAAAATGTTGTTGGGGACATGTCCCCAGCGTCCCCCCCTAAACCTACGCCCATGTGAGGCACTTTTTTGCAGGATTTCACTGAACATATCAGACAACGAGGGTGCATGCCCCTCATCTAGTGCAGAGACAAGTCTTTTTTTCTGCGCTCTGATCTCCGTGCGCTGCTGCTCCGTGCCCTACTGCTTGGTGCGCTATTTCTCCGTCTCCACGCGGGTTCTCCGCATCCATAGCCGCCTGGATCATTTCTCGTGCGCGCTGCTTTATTTCTGCATCCAAGTAATGGTCTTTATAACGCGGATCAAGTACAGTCGCGACGAAGTGCAGAGGATCCGAATAGATCACAACATATTTCGGCCGTATTGTTTCGGTGATAAAAGTATTTCGGCCGAAAACCGAAAATGCCCTTTTGGGCCATTTTCGGCCGAAAATTTTCGGTGGCCGAATATTCGGTGCATCCCTAGAGGCTTTATGTGCAGGTCTTTTCGCGGTGCACAATATCAAAAGTGATGTATTCTCAACCAGATAAGCTAACGTTAGCGAGCCATCGTCATTGGCTAATGCTACAGTTTAGACGGATACTACGTCGTCAGACTTTTTTGAACTCGATAAAGTTTTTGCAAGCAGGAAATGACTGAGGTATTTCACTTCCTCCCGTTTTACATTGTTCGTCAATGCAGCAAGGTTATGTAATATCACCCCTTGAGGTCTGGGGGCAGCTGGTTCTCTGTTCTACCTCATGAATTGCACTTGCTTGGTGTTCCTGGTGTAATTTATTCCCTGATTACGAGATTGAATGGAAAAATGGAGTAGAGCCAGAAACTGGTACTACAGATATTCGATGCACCTTTTATTATTTTAAAAGGTTACAACTCCCACATACATGGCCCATTTAGAGATGCTGCGTTAAACAGGAAAAAGGCGATTTCTGATTATTATACACACTCAGACACAGGTTCTCTCGCTCTACTGGGGCTCTGGCCATTTACACCATACCTTTGGAAATTTCCCCTCCGGTGTAACCATGAATTCAACAGTTACACATTGTTTGCTTTATAGAAGGTTTGTTTAAGAAAAGATGGAGAGATTTTAAACAAGCTCTGACTGGCCAAGCGTCCGATACGGATGAGCTAATAAGCTTCAGAGTCAGTGGTGGGCAGTGTGCTGGTTTGTCTCTTCTTTCTAGATGTTAATCATGTAATAATTGCCTGGCACTGAAAGTCCCGAGACTAAAGGCTGGCTACATTCAGAGCTACAAAAGCTTCTTCTGATTGCTGCAATGAGGACAAAACTGTTCGTTCTCTTATAGTCAGCTTTTTTGGACTTTTAAGTGAGACCATTTGGTAACCCTACACACCACACTAGATTCTCTCATATCGGGCATCTCAATTAATTCAGTTGTCTCTGTTCCATCCATCTTATCACGCAATGATGGAGCCAGTCATCTGTAACTAACTGCCATGGATTTCAACTTTGGTTATTTGTCCCAAAAGACACAATATTCTTTTTATATTGCACTTTTGCTATATGGCTCTAGGTGAAAGTAGTGTACTAGGTAGAGGATATGGTGACATTTGATTTTAATCATTTATCGGGCTCGGCTCTCCTGTCAAGACTTGTGCTTTGGAAGTTTGGTGCTGCTTGGGCGGAGGCTTTAAGGACACTTTACTGCTCTCGGGAACATTACAGTGAGTCAGGCGTGACGAAAATCTCTGCGACTGTTGTCTGTATCTTGGAAGGCAATATTTTTATTTATTGAATCAGTCAGAACAAACACGAGGTGTTATGTCTGTTTATTCACAAATGACATCACTAAAATGCCCTTTTCTCCCGCTGTAGGTGAGTGGAATATACTAGGCTGTTGAGGCCTTAAGAATGTGTTGTGAAAGAGTAGCGAATACAGATGAGCAGCATTGCATGACGGACACTGTAAATATTATGTCCCAACATGTTGAGAAGGAAGAACGCTTTTACACGTCATATTTCAAATGGATTGGCGAACAAAATGAACTCCGTGAACTGGTAAAACCGGACAGAATGCCGTTTGATCGACTCCGAACGAGGCGGCACAGTCCTCGAACATCTGACATTCGTGACTTTCGTTTAGTGTCCAACGCGGAGTCCGTCCATACACGTTTGAACTGGGTTCGTCTTTTGTTTTTTTGCACAGGAGTTGACTGGTCAGCTGTCGGCAGACTACCCTCTGAAGCCCGGGGAGAAGCCGCCGCTGATTCGCAAGCGCATCGGAGCGGCCTTCAGACTGGATGAGCAGAGCATCCCACACGGACTCAAGGTACGCGGCCTGGTGAGGGCGTGTCAATGGAACAAGTGTCCTTTACACAAACTCTTCCTTTAGTACTGGCTGTGACAGCTGACATGCCAGGTCTATTACAAAACAAAGGCCACTCCCGTGGGTATTCTTTGGCCTCCGCCTTTCTCTTTTGGCACCGGCCGTCATTAATCGGTCTTCTGTCATGGACAGCCATGGAGACATCATGGATGTTCGGCCACTCACGTCTGCTCGACCTCTGACCCGTCCCGTAGGACTCTGAGCTGAACTCTGTGGAGACTGAGCTGTCGCTGCAGCTGCAGATATACGAAGCGGCCCGGAAGCTGTGCCGCGAGGAGCACCTGAGCAAGGTGGTGAAAAGGAGCCGGCTACAGCAGTGCAAGCGGGAGGAGAACAAAGTGAAACGGCTGCAGGAGTCTGCATTTCAGCTGCGCCTCCTGCACGGGCGGTCTTCGCCGCGGCCAGCCGGCGTCAGTGCGCCAAGAGGTGAGCGCCGCTTTACTGGCTAACGGATGAACGACGACAACAGGGCGTTGTTGGCGGGCAATAATTGGTTCTGTCCGTCCCGGTAATTAACACGGGTGTTTGCTTCCCCACCAGATCAGGGCAATTCTGACGATAGCTCGCTGTCGGACTGGGTGCATCTTGATGAAGGTTAGAGAGTCACCGTATGCAAACGTTACAGCATCCCTCATGCAATAACTCTGTTAAAAAGTGTGTTTTATTTCTCACCAGAAGAGGTCAGTCAGTCTGTGGAGACTGCTCCCTCCAGAGGACCCACACACAGTCCCAATCCTCTCCCAGGCCCCTCGCCATCTCCTGGCCCTGGTCCTCAACAGCCTCCCCCCACGACTCCAACTATTGAGGAGCTACAGTCCAGGTTCAAAGACAGCCTGGACTTAGAGCCCCCTCCCATTGAACACTCCCCCTGGAGCGAGTCTAGTCTGGACCAACCGTACCAGAAGATCAAGAGGAAATCACGCTCCAGTAGTTGCAAGTCAAGGTAAAACCAGAAGGAGAGCCCGCTATGGCTACTGTAATTTTAGAAGAACGTTACTCTTGAATGTGTTGTGGGAAAAAGACGAAAAAAACGATTGTACCCTCAGAGGTTGGTGAAAGCTGTTATACACAAGTCTTTACAGCTTGGTAGGTGTTTACAAAAATCCTTAACGTTGACTTTTTGACTTAATGAATTTTGCTGTGCTCTAAAATAAGCTTCCTCGTTTGATCCATATCTTTAACACAATTCCAGGAATCGCTCTTGGCAACAGCCAATCTGAAACTCTATTAGATATTTAGAAATAAAAAAAATTAGGTGGGTTTGCGCAAGTTGATTTTGTTTCGTTACTACGTGGGAAGGTTACTCTGGTACATTCTGATTCAAGTATGGACTCGTCTGTGAGAGGCAGCCTAAATGAGATATTCAACAGAAACAGAAAAGATCTGGGAAATGCCCAGCTCATATTTAAAAACTATTGTCTTTGGGTGCCCATTTAAAAAAAAAAAAAAAATTTGCAATGAATCAAGAAATACCCACACGTGTTCCGTTTTTGTTGTAATATCCATTCATTTGCCAGGAGCGTTCACAACAAACGGGAGCATTGAATGTATCAGAAATGTATTTCTGATAATAAGTGTGGGTTTTTCAATCTATATCAGACAACATTAATTTTATTGATGAAGTTATAGCTGAGTTCCAAAGCAGTGACAGTTAATATGGTACCCCGTTATTGCTAAAATATTTTTAAATACTATGCTCATATATTCTTTTATTTTGTTGGAAAACCTGTTCAGAAAAACTTTGTTTTTGTTAAAGATCTAAAAAACGTATAATCCCCTCTCCATCCTGTGTGGTTACCTTTAGCTAATGTTCTCCTGTCTCTCCATCCTGTGTGGTTACCTTTAGCTAATGTTCTCCCGTCTCTCCATCCTGTGTGGTTACCTTTAGCTAATGTTCTCCTGTCTCTCCATCCTGTGTGGTTACCTTTAGCTAATGTTCTCCTGTCTCTCCATCCTATGTGGTTACCTTTAGCTAATGTTCTCCTGTCTCTCCATCCTATGTGGTTACCTTTAGCTAATGTTCTCCTGTCTCTCCATCCTATGTGGTTACCTTTAGCTAATGTTCTCCTGTCTCTCCATCCTGTGTGGTTACCTTTAGCTAATGTTCTCCCGTCTCTCCATCCTGTGTGGTTACCTTTAGCTAATGTTCTCCTGTCTCTCCATCCTGTGTGGTTACCTTTAGCTAATGTTCTCCTGTCTCTCCATCCTGTGTGGTTACCTTTAGCTAATGTTCTCCTGTCTCTCCATCCTATGTGGTTACCTTTAGCTAATGTTCTCCTGTCTCTCCATCCTATGTGGTTACCTTTAGCTAATGTTCTCCTGTCTCTCCATCCTGTGTGGTTAACTTTAGCTAATGTTCTCCCGTCTCTTCATCCTGTGTGGTTACCTTTAGCTAATGTTCTCCCGTCTCTCCATCCTGTGGGGTTCCCTTTAGCTAATGTTCTCCCGTCTCTCCATCCTGTGTGGTTACCTTTATCTAATGTTCTCCCGTCTCTCCATCCTGTGGGGTTCCCTTTAGCTAATGTTCTCCCGTCTCTCTATCCTGTGGGGTTCCCTTTAGCTAATGTTCTCCCGTCTCTCCATCCTGTGTGGTTACCTTTATCTAATGTTCTCCCGTCTCTCCATCCTGTGGGGTTCCCTTTAGCTAATGTTCTCCCGTCTCTCTATCCTGTGTGGTTACCTTTAGCTAATGTTCTCCCTGTCTCTCTATCCTGTGTGGTTACCTTTAGCTAATGTTCTCCCTGTCTCTCCATCCTGTGGGGTTCCCTTTAGCTAATGTTCTCCCGTCTCTCCATCCTGTGTGGTTACCTTTATCTAATGTTCTCCCGTCTCTCCATCCTGTGGGGTTCCCTTTAGCTAATGTTCTCCCGTCTCTCTATCCTGTGTGGTTACCTTTAGCTAATGTTCTCCCTGTCTCTCCATCCTGTGGGGTTCCCTTTCTGCAGTAGTCCAGTAGTGACTCCAGTGTTGCCTCCAGTGGAAGCGTGTTATGGAGACATGGTCCTGCCACTGCAGATGTCCACCCACCTCAGGCTGAGCCACACACTGTCCAACAGTGCCCCCACGACACCAGAGATGCACGTGCGCCGTCAGCTCTCGCTAAGGTCGGCATAACGAAAGAAAAAATAGAACCTTATCTAAAATAATTTTCAATGTTAGTCTTAGTCGTAGCAGATATTCTCGTACAGGGTTTATAATCTGTGAAATTAATTAGGGCATTTAAAGACATGCGTCACAAGACAACACTAGATATCATGTCCACACCCTGCTAAAATCTTCCGACTGCTTTATGTTCTCATGCAAATTCTCTGTCTGTGTCACGCCCGTTCTCCAGATTCTGTAATGCTATAATATCTTCACAGGGTTCCCCACAGTGAGCCTCCGTTGAACCTGGATAGGGATCGGGGTCGTACGCGTGCAACCAGGAGGCGACTGGTGGATTCCATGGAGACGCCTCCAGCCGAGTTCCCCGTCCAGATGGGCCTCTACAGGAGCCCCGCGTACCCCTCCAATTCTGAGACCGAGGACAGTAACTCGGAACACTCGGCACCGTCCTACGCCAGCTCGCCGTGCCCAGAGACGTCCTGCGACATTCCCAGGGAACGTCAGCCTGCGTGCAGATACCAGCAACCCGGCGACGAGAGGCACGCCAGTCTTGGCCCGCGGGCCTACCCTCCAGGCCCCGGCTACTATCCGCAACCGCCCCAACTGCATTCCAGGCCCGGTTTCCACCAGGATTACTTTGACGACCGGATGGTATACCCCCCGGAGATGGACGTGGCTCGGCTGTACCACGGCCACGCGTCGCCCCATCCCGCCAGCCGGTACGAGAACCGGTACGAGGACGCCCCGGTGCACGCCCAACGTGCGGTCAGACTCCTGCCCCCACACGTCAGAGTGTCCCGCGCCCCCTCGCTCCGGGAGTACGCCCATCACCCATCCCGGGTCCTGCCTCGGCAGGTGGTGGACGAGGAGCTCAAGTCGTGGCACCAGCGCAACCAGTTCAGACCTTGCTCCCTGGACAGACAGGGTGCGGTCAGGGTGAGGAATGTGCCGGGCTGTGAGTCACCACTCGCCCAGCACCGTATGTATCAGGAGCAGGTAAACCACCAGCACTGTATCATGTGACTGAAATATAGTTCCCCAATTACTGTCACTGAATATTCGCTATTATATTACCGTCAGTTGATTGTGTGTTAGTACCTGCAGGCACATGTCAAATGTAAGTAGTTAAAGTGTGTGTGTATATAATATAACAAGTGTATTAAATTCCCTAAAGCCTGCAGAAATAACTGCCACTTCTGTCGTCAACAATGATCTGTTTTATTATGTAATATTTTGCGTTCGTATAGAATTAGGGCGATTGATCTTGAGACCTTTGAATTGTTATGATATTAAAGTCAAGCCCAGGTTCTGCATTCTTGTATTGTTTCACCGTCCCGACTACTGAACTGTGGTCTATATTTCATGGGTTTGAGAAGGTCCGGACAGCTGTCGTACAGTAGTTGGTCTCGGTAATAATAGGTGACCGTCTAATCGCTAAAGATGATTACGTTCCACTCATGAACTTCCCGTTCGGAGTGGTGAACGTATAACTGCGGTGCTGTGTGGAATATACTTCCTCTCCACATTACTTCACCATTATGTCTCAGACTTCCTGGTTTTGTGAGATCTGAGTCACGATGGGTAAGAATCCTGGCGTTCTGCTCTAGGGTTCTGCCCTGAGTCCAGGCTCTGACAGGTTTTTTTTTTATCGGACTACAGGCAAAAACATCTGTGTGTTGGTCGGCACTGACCACATTGGTTGTCTCATTGGTTATTTGCTCGTATCCATAAAAAGCATAACAAGTGCTGATTTGATAGAGCTGAGAAACCAGACGTTCGTTTTATGTGTTTTGTTGTCCCGTCCGCAGGCTCCCCAGAGGCAGGTCTTCCAGAGGGCAGCAGACATGATCCCTGTGCTGTGGTTTACAGAGGATGACTCAGAGATTGCCAGTCAGGTCTAGGACTAGGGCCATGGTAGAGGCCTCTCTGTCCACACTCTGACATCCTCCTTTGGCCAACAGAGCCCTATTTATAGATTTATTTATTAAATCACCAGCGCCGATGCTGATTGGTTGAGAGATTCTGGGCACGATGTAGGAGGAGGACCTGGGTTTTCATGCCGTTGACCAGATGTTACCGTGGTATAAAAAAAGTATGAACTGACGGCTCAAGGTAACCGACCGAACAACATTACCATGTGTGTTCCTTTGGAAAAAAAGATGCTGTTATGAGCATTTTCTCATGGTAAGTTTGTTAGCTGTTTTTGGTACGAATCTGTTTATGAATTTAGAACGGATCAGAAACGTTTCTCGAATATGTTTTTAGTTCATTTTTATCTCAAAAAAAGTTTGTAAAATGTTTGTTAAAGATGAAATAAAGATGTACAACCTCACAGTGATGTGTCTTCAGTGTTAGGAATTCAATTCTGAGTGGCTTGTTTTTACTCAGAAATTTCACAAGGTCCAAAATAATGAAGAAATATTCATTTCCTAAGTGTTCCCCTAGTTGCTATGGCACCTAAATGAGAACGAATTTGTCACGGCCGGTGCCGTGCCCTTTTTACATTTCTATGTTGAATGTAGTTGGTTTCTGTTTCAATGTTAATTGACTGGTTTCAAGTGTATCTAGTTCAGTTTTGTTTATCTGTATCTCATTTGCCCTTATGTCCATATTTATGTATCTCCTGTTCTAGTGTTCTTGTCAGTATTTTTTTTATTGTTTGTTGTTTTTGCAAAGTCCCTGTTTTGAGTCTCTAAGCAAAGTCAGTGGATTAAATAATTTTTTTTAGAGTCATCTTTGTGCCTGTGTTCTCACTGCAACTGGGCCCAATATTCGATTATAAGTCCTGTAATTAGTTGCAGTTTACCTGAGTGCAGTGGAAGTTTCACATGCAGTGGAGACTGGTCATTAGAGGCACAGCGCCACCTGCTGTCAACATAGCAGTACAAACGAATTATGTAATTTTTAATTCTATAACATATCTGCTCTAATGTATTATTTTATTATAGTAGTGTATATCTTCCTTATTTGCAAAATGTTCACTTTGCTAATGCCTGCTAACTTGAGAAAATGAACGAAGTTGATTTCATACTCGTTTAAAACCTTTAATTCAGAGAGAACTGGATGTAGAGCGCCTTGTTGCCCACCGGCCACGGGACCTCGTCATCAATCAATCAAACTGCTGGTAAAAGTAACCGTTTAACGTCGAGGCGGTTTTAAAGAAAAAGTGGCCAGCGTTTAGCATGCAAAAGAAGGCACTCTTGTGTTTTCCATGTCTGCTATTTGGTGGAGATGGTACATGGTCAAGGATGGGTAACAAAGCTTTGAAACATCTTTCTGAGAGGACTGCAACAAACATGTGAGCAGTGGGAGTCATCTGGACAATGCTGTGAATTTTTTTTTTTGGAAGCGTATAAACTTCGCCCATCTTCAATGGGACATCTAGCACTGTTCAACATGAACTGTTAGACTGTTTGTAGTGTACTGGGAAGAGATGGCCAAGCAAGTAGACGAGGCGTCTACCCATTAGTTCTGAGCTTGGTTGTGTCTGCCTTGGTTACATATTTAAACATACTACAAACGCCACTGTTAACATTATATTAAGTAAAAAAATTCTGTCTCTGGATGGTTCCCAAGTTGGTTTGTACCATTTCTAACAAGAGTCCATTTTAAGGTGAAGTCCATTATTAAGACATTGCAAGAATGTGGCCAAACTCTAAAGGAGGTACAGTCAGAGTAGCAGCATTGTGCTATGGATGCTTCACTCCATGAAGACTTGGAAATCTTGGGAAAATTGAGGGCAAATATGGATCCCATGAAGTGCAGCTATGTCCTGGAAGAAAACTTGTCGAGTTTCATAGGAGACCCGGGACTTGGGACGTATCGTTTAGTAGTACAATGACCCAAACATATAGCCACAAAGCCACACTAGTGGCTTAAAAACCAAAAGCCGAATATCCTGGAGTGCGCCAGTCAAGGTGTAGATTAGATTACAATCTTTGAGAATATGTAGTAAGAGTTGTTTCCAAAAGGTCCTTATCGTACTTGAAGGAGGTTGTGCAAATTTGCAAAGAGGAATGTGCAAAAATTCCTTTGTCCAGATCTTATCCTAATCAAGGCTGTATTTACTGCAGAAGAATACCCACATGGAAAGAACCTATAAAAACATATATGTTTTAATATAGGTTTTGATATATGTTTTTAATATATGTGACATATATAAAATTGGCCGTTTTCCTATATTATATGTACATATATGTGCATATATGCACCTATATGTTAGGTGCATATATGCACCTATATGCACCTAACATATATGCACCTAACATATATGCACCTATATGCACCTAACATATATGCACCTATATGCACCTAACATATATGCACCTATATGCACCTAACATATATGCACCTATATGCACCTAACATATATGCACCTATATGTTAAATTATTGAAATCCATAGCTACTATGCAACATAAATAAAAGCCCAAAATGTAGAAATGTACATTATTTATTTACTTAAGAACAATCAAATAGAACAAAAACAAGACAAAAAACTGAACATTAAAAAAACGATTAAAACACTTAATACACCAAAACAAATCTGTTACCGTAATACAACGAGTAAGAGCGCAATACTTCAACAGACTTCATCAGGAACTCAAAGTACTTACAGTACAGCTGCGATTGGAGACATCTTGTATGTACATATAGGTCTTATTTGTGGATATAAAGAAGCAATACAGGAGACCTATATGGCCTGTATCCTTACAAAACAAAAGTATACTTTAAGTTCATTTTTGAGAGTATACTTAAGTTTAAAAAGTATACTATTATTAAGGTACTAAAGTACTTATTTATATACTATTTTTATACTAAGTAGACTAAATTGGCCCACTTTATTGTTTATTTAGTACACTTTAGAGTACACTTAGTTTATTTTAAGTATACTTTTAAATACTTTAAAGTAACCCGTGTAGTGTACTTTTAGTTTATGAAGTAGACTTCTTAAAGTACTTAAAAGTATACTTTTGTATACTTTAAAGTAACCCGTGTAGTGTACTTTTAGTTTATGATGTAGACTTCTTAAAGTACTTAAAAGTATTTCAACTCATTTAAGTACTTCAAGAAGTAAACCTAATAAATGTTAATTTACTATGATTTACTAATAGATTTAAACACATAGTATAACTGTACAAGCCATGTTTGTCAAGTGAACCTTAAACAATACTCTAACAATCAGTGCCATGTGTCTGGTAGGAGTTCCACTTGAAACTTTAGAATATACTTTTGTCTTCAAGTGTAATTAACATCTTTAAAATAAAGGAAATACAGTACATATTCAAAATACCTAAATAAATCTTGAGGCAAGACACACAATGTGTGTGTTTTCATAAATATTTTCATGAGATAATATTGTCAAAGCTACATTAAAGGGGGATAAACCAGCTATGAACACTTAAAATGTTGATATATACATTGTAGAACTATTTTAAACTCTAAATGTTAAAATAAACATGGTTATTTTATTTAACAATATGCTTCATTTTTGTACATGAAATGCATGCTCACATCTTTTCTGCCTTTACTTGTCTGAAGCATTCATTGTTGCACTTCTTGTGCAAGATCCTCTGGACATCTTGCACTGTTATTTCTTCAAATTTCTCCCTAGCATGCCCTGTAAAAAAAACACAAGACAACAAGCAAACATGATTAATATATTTAACCTTTTATCGGAATTTGTGAAATTGCGCAATATTAAATTAGGATTCCAAATACACACTTGCGTGAAACATACCAAGGCAGATGAATTGTCGCCCCATTCACTGTTCGTATTGTGTACGTCTTCCTCTTCACTGCTGGGATCAGTTACGTCTTCCTCTTCACTGCTGGGATCGGGTACATTGTCCTCCATGCTGTTGGGATTGTGTATGTCATCATCCTCTTCATTACTGAGATTGGGTATGTCTCCCTCTTTGCTGTTGGGATCAGATACAGAGTATTCTGCATTGACATTAACTTCCTCTGAAGCCTGAAGAAATGAGAAAGGGTAAGGTACATCGTTTAATTTATACTATAGCCAGTTAAATGCAACATCTTATAAACACCCAGCGTGTTACAATTTATAACACACAGCATCAAGAAAAAAAAAATTATCAGCAAACTAGTGGCTACATGGCTTATTAGGATAAAGTACATGTTCATTTTTTGTTCCCTGCCTTTTACAAACAAGCTACCTAGCAACCTTGGCTAATTAGTAACTGTAGCTACCAGTTACCTGAAAAACAAAAGATGCAGATAAAAGATAAGTAATTGTTAACAAGCGCTAGTTACGTGTTGTCTTCTTACATGGCTCAGACGTAAATAGCTATCTAGCTAATGTTGATGTGAGCATTAACCATATAGCCAAGTAGCTAGTTAGCTGTTATCTCATATAGGCCTAGATAAAGTTAGAATTTAGCTCAAACTCACCTGTTCATTCCATCTGTACTTGGTCCTTTTTGGAATCCTTACACCTGATTCTCGAGTTTAAAGCCTAGTTTATGGCGACTGAAACACGCTGAAATATCTCCGGTTCAACATGTGATATTTTGCTCGCGCGCAAGGAACAGGAAGTGACGTCGCTAATCAGCTCCGCCTACATCCGCCTTCTTCTGATGCTTCATTGGACATTTTTCTCAGTTAATGCATGTAAAATATGTTCAAATATATGTTAATGTCCTGTCTGTCCGGGGCTTTCATTCATATCAGACTTATAAATGTTCCTCAAAATACATACAGCAAAGGCAGAATTAGTTCATAGACATTTTTATTAATACTCCAATTGATTATTATTAGTATAGTATATGAATATAGGGCTTCAAAATGTTTGGCAGTAATTATGATTTCAGCTTCAGTAACAAAAAATATTTAATGTGCAATGCATTTCATAGACATGAGTATTAGAATATACAAGATGGATCTAAAAAAATTACTTAAAAAATATTTAGACTGTTTTTGCTGTAGAAAACGTACATCTCCAGAAGAAATGTGTAAAAACGTTTTTCGATTTGGTAGTGAACTTAAAAGTTCAAGTAAGTTAACTATTTTCTAAATGTACTTTTTGAAAGTATATCATAAGTAAACTAAAAGTGTACTACCCATTTTGTAGTATACATAGTATACTTTAATATACTTTTTTTTCGTAAGGGATATATGCACATATATGCACCTCAATTTTGACGATATGTGGCATATATGCGCATATATGCAGCATATATTATCATATATGTGCATATATGTGGCATATATGCGCATATATGCAGCATATATATTATCATATATGTGCATATATGCAGCATATATATTATCATATATGTGCATATATGCAGCATATATGTGCATATAGGTAACATATAGGTTACATATATGCACATATATCCTCATATAGGTTTTTTCCATGTGGGTACTAATGAACTTATTTTCGTATTTGGAAACAATTAGTAATTAGTGCATATTGTACATTGCGTTCTACTGAACGTGTACTGTTCAATGACATTAATGTGTAATCCAACTGGTTGCACGTCTGTATTCTGTGTATTTATATATAACTGTATGTTGTCTTGCATGTTTTTGCTTTCTCTTGACCAGGTCGTCGTTGCAAAGGAGTGTTTGTTCTCAATCGGCCTACCTGGTTAAATAAAGGTTGGATATTTCTTTTTTTAAATCGAAACATGGTAACCGTAGCAATGTGTTTGTTAGTATACACCACATTGGGTTGTAATCAATTGAATACAATGTTATTATTCACATGATTTATTAGAAACAGTTGTCAACTAACAGCACAATGCTTACTCACAGACCCTTTGGCAAATCTATGAACTTTAACTTACAAAATTGCAAGATTGAAAGTTATAACATAAGGAGAATACAATTGAAACACATTAATAACAAGGACTACATAAAACATGTAGGATTTACAGAAACATAGCTCTTTACAGGGTCTAGCAAGACCTGGTCCGTGTGTGCGGGTTGTAAAATATGAACATATTTAAGTCACTCTGGGCAAACGCGTCTGCTGAATGTCCTAAAGAATTGTAAACACTTCATGTGAGGCAATAACTGTATTTCACCACTAGATGGCACTAGAAGCTTACATTTAAATTGAATACATTATTCATGAGGCAGGTTCAGTATTGAAGCTCCTGAACAATGGAAACTGGCCACAGCAGCAATTTACATCTGACTAATCCGGGAAGGCTCATTGTTTGACTATTCATGACTAACTAACCACCAAACCTGAATTGTAAATTGAAATGACACAACATTCGTTTTTATTGCCCTGTAGCCATCGCTATACTCCAAAAAGTTGCTTTTACCTGTACATCCAGAAAAAAACATACTTTATTTGCCCTATAATTATCTAGAACAAATAACAAAATCAAACTGACAGCTGTGACATAATGAACGGCAAAGAAACTTGCCTTGTCTGTGTACAACAGTCGGTTGTCAGTTTCAACTTAAAGAAAATGTACTGTCATGGGAAATATTTAAACACAATGCTTTGCCAAACCAGTTGGGTGCACAGTTGGATGGAAGCCGAGGGATTTGATATTTTACATGTTTAGTCCTAATCCCAACTACGACAACCGCAAGGCTACTTCCAGCTCTATCATACATAATATTGTGACAAGCTCCAATTCAAAATTTCGGGGACTTCTGCAGCCAATACAATCACTTCGATCTCAGATTGCACCACACGCAGTAGATTTAAGTCTGGTTCTTTCCCAATGTTTCTCAGTAATTTCGGTTCCCATGCCTCTAGCCTCAAAAGTTAAAGGTGGATTATGTACATCGGTTCAGCTCCAGAACCAATGTATCCACTACTGGAACTAGATCACTTTTATTGCAGTATTTAAGTTTTGCATACTGTCCATATTCACACTTCATCATGTCTATCTTGTAGCAATTTATATTCTCCTATTATTCAGTTTTTCTGTTCTTAAAACTACGTAGATGTTGCTTGCCATGTCATAAGAATTTCATTGTTCAGTTTGATGCAAGTCACTCAGTACATATGACAATATAACACTTTGACTTTGACTTGACTTTGAACATCAACCTAAACAGACTTCAAGCAATAGAAATGCAACATATCATATGCACAGTACAAAGCTGACTCATTGCCATGCTTGGATTCAAACACTATTTACATTCTTCGGATAATTGTATTTCTCCTTTCAGTTTGCCGGGAGTGACATATTCTGACATATTCATATTCCACCAGGGCAAAGCGGGCGTGGCAAGGGGCACCGCCGCCTCGGGTCTTTAACCGTCAGCAGGTGCGCAGCTTCTACCCTCGAGACACACGAGTGTTACAAAATGTCAATCATAATCATGTGTCTTTCTGCGCACATTCCACACACACACACACACACACAGCCACACACACGCACACACACACACAGCCACACACACACACGCACGCGCGTTCGTTCAAGCGTTAACAGGTACGCACATGTACACCGCACAATTTTAATACAATCCAGAATTATTTGGACTGTGACATGAGAGTTGTCGTTATGACGTTCCAGCACGTTTCATTTTAAACTAACGCGATGACAATAACGTTTGGGTACAAACTTTTAGATTCTATTTCGGGGTGTATTCACCCGCAGGTGTGTATTTGTTTGTTTGTACACGCACAATAAAGCAAGTCAATATAGAGTTGGACGCTGGCGTCTATCAACAAAAGGATGAAAGAAGTGTCCATGCAAGTCGAGCAGGCCGTGGAGACGCAGACACTTCCACATGTGTTTTTTTTCCCGTGGCCAAATAGGGGACAACATAGGAATCATTCTGAAAAGTAGTATCTCGTGCAAAGACGGACCATCGTGCCGGATGTAGTCACTGTGAACTGAATCCGTCAGAGGAACAACTATGTTCACACACACTGCTGAGAGCAGGCCGGTGTACTTCGTAAACCACCCAATGAGTGTGTTCTCTCGCCATTAAAAACGGAACCTCAGCTGGAGGCACCTCAGCGTGTGTGTGTGTGTGTGGGGGGGGGTAGATGATGCCTCAGCCCCATGCGCTGGCTGATTCACGAGGCGGCGCTCAGGAGAGCCGGAGCTCTTTTTGCCCGCCTACAAGTCTCTTCATGTGGACGGTCTGGGCTTGTCTTTTGAGCGGTTGCGTTGAGGTCTGTCTGGGGAGTCATTTGAATTGTGAACTGGGGTGTTTACGATACGGAGTTCTACACCGTCTGTCTAAGTTACGGCAGGAGAGCTTGGCATGATGATGAGGACGTTGTGTAAGAGGCCATTGTATACTGTAGGTGGAGCAATTTGTCCACTCATAGCACTACGTGTGGATTCTCTGGGCTAAACTGCAGCACAACCCCTCCCGTTTTCTCACTCTTTCTTTCATTCACTCTCTCTCTTGCTCTCTCTCACTTTCACTCTCTTTCTTCCTTTCTCTCTCTCCCTCACTTTTAAGCTTTCTTTCTCCTCTCTCTCCATCCCTCAATCTCTCCTTCACTCTTTCTTTCCTTCACTCTCACTTTCACTCTCTTTCTCCTTCACTCTCTCTCACTTTCACTCTCTTTCTCCTTCACTCTCTCTCACTTTCTCTCTCTTTCTCTCCCTCAGTCTTATGCTATCTTTCTCTTCTCTCTCTCTCTCCCTCACTCTTTCTTTCCTTCACTCTCTCTTTCTCTCTCACTTTCACTCTCATTCTCCTTCACTTTCTCTCTTTTTCTCCCTCACTCATACGGTATCGTTCTCTCTCTCCCTCACTCTCTCTCTCCCTCACTCTCTCTCCCTTACTCTCTCTCACTCTATCTCTCTATCTTTCTCCACCATTGCGGTTTACAATCCCAGGACCACCCGTGCACCAAAACATTTAAACCTCTCTGAAACTTGCTTTGAATTTGAAAAAATGGAAAGAAACCATATACACAATTTTTCTTGTATTTTGTTAGTACTCATTTACAAATCCTACCCCACCCAATTAGTAAAGTTAAATCGTACAATGATGATTTTACTCAACAGATGCTTAATGAGATGGCTGTGTTGAGGAACCTAGTGGAGTGTATCGTATTAAACAAGAAAACAATAAGTGGGACAGAAAAGCAGGTCTTTCGCGTCAGACACCCGGGGCTAGTCCATGGCTCGGTCAGATCCTCGTGTCCAGTTCCACGCACTCCGACCCCACGCTGCGGACCGTAGGGAAGACGATCACTGGTCGGACTCACTGAGTGGACACCGTTGCCTCTGGACGGACACGGTTGCGGCCCAGAGGAGCTAATAAGACACGGCCAGAGCGACGAACGTCTCAGGTTCCATGTAAACAGGTTGTGCAATGAAAGAGAATTTGCGGGTGTCAGATAAGAATTGTGAGAAGAGGATCTGACCTAAGGAACTCCAGGGTTCAGCTTCCAGGGTATATAACCTGTGGCCCCGTCAGTACAGATTCAATGGGATATTATGGGATGTTCTGTCTGCCACACCGGGAACGACGACAAAGCAATAGAATGATGCATGATGGTTGAAGAATGTAGTCCGGCACCCTGATTTCCGAAATGCATAGTGCCTACAGTTAAGTGAGGTGGAGGAGGGATTATGGTCTGGGGATGATTTTCAGGGTTTTGTCTAACAACGAAATATGACAGGATACAAAGATATTTTTGCCAATTGGCTGCTTTCAACTTAGTGTCTATGTTTGGAAAAGGCCCTTTGGCGGGGCAACCCTTAAACTCACAATACTAATCTCCCGGACACAGTAATATTGAAATTAAAATACTTCCACAACAGTGCACATTAGTTCGTTGCACTTATAAAAGCACAGTCTACATAGTATAAAAAGATTGATATTCATCCAGTAATTGTGAGCAATGTACAGACCCGAAACATCGGATTTCCAGAGATTTAATTTCATAGAATAGAATTCATAGTTGCCTTGCATAACTGTGCCCAGATTGTCGTCTCTCTTGGGATGTTCTGTTGAGTCTCAATCTTCCGAAATGCTGACAGACTCAATTTTCCGTCTACACTACAAAGACCAAATTATCTGAATGTGTAAATCAGAATCCTTTGAGGTTCATCCGTGGCTTCTATATACTAGTATTCTCCTTTCCCGAAAAGAATTTGAAACGTCACTCTGTTTAGTGGGAGACTTGCTACGGCTGCGGAATGTGGAGTGTTGCACGACGTCAATGGGACACTGGTGATATATTCACTGGGACATTGGTGATATATTCACTGGGACATTGGGGATATATTCACTGGGACATTGGGGATATATTCACTGGGACATTGGTGATATATTCACTGGGACTTTGGGGATATATTCACTAGGACATTGGTGATATATTCACTGGGACATTGGGGATATATTCACTGGGACATTGGTGATATATTCACTGGGACATTGGTGATATATTCACTGGGACATTGGTGATATATTCACTGGGACATTGGTGATATATTCACTGGGACATCTAGGATATATTCACTGGGACATTGGTGATATATTCACTGGGACATCTAGGATATATTCACTGGGACATTGGTGATATATTCACCGGGACATTGGTGATATATTCAGTCTAGGACATTGGTGATATAATCACCGGGACATTGGTGATATATTCACTGGGACATTGGGGATATATTCACTGGGACATTGGTGATATATTCACTGGGACATTGGTGATATATTCACTGGGACATTGGTGATATATTCACTGGGACATTGGTGATATATTCACCGGGACATTGGTGATATATTCACTGGGACATTGGGGATATATTCACTGGGACATTGGTGATATATTCACTGGGACATTGGTGATATATTCACTGGGACATTGGTGATATATTCACTGGGACATTGGGGATATATTCACTGGGACATTGGTGATATATTCACTGGGACATTGGGGATATATTCACTGGGACATTGGTGATATATTCACTGGGACATTGGTGATATATTCACTGGGACATTGGGGATATATTCACTGGGACATTGGGGATATATTCACTGGGACATTGGGGATATATTCACTGGGACATTGGTGATATATTCACTGGGACATTGGTGATATATTCACTGGGACATTGGTGATATATTCACTGGGACATTGGTGATATATTCACTGGGACATTGGTGATATATTCACTGGGACATTGGTGATATATTCACCGGGACATTGGTGATATATTCACTGGGACATTGGGGATATATTCACTAGGACATTGGTGATATATTCACTGGGACATTGGGGATATATTCACTGGGACATTGGTGATATATTCACTGGGACATTGGTGATATATTCACTGGGACATTGGTGATATATTAACTGGGACATTGGTGATATATTCACTGGGACATTGGTGATATATTCACTGGGACATTGGTGATATATTCACTGGGACATTGGTGATATATTCACTGGGACATTGGTGATATATTCACTGGGACATTGGTGATATATTCACTGGGACATTGGGGATATATTCACTGGGACATTGGTGATATATTTACTGGGACATCTAGGATATATTCACTGGGACATTGGTGATATATTCACTAGGACATTGGTGATATATTCACTGGGACATCTAGGATATATTCACTGGGACATTGGTGATATATTCACCGGGACATTGGTGATATATTCAGTCTAGGACATTGGTGATATATTCACCGGGACATTGGTGATATATTCACTGGGACATTGGGGATATATTCACTGGGACATTGGTGATATATTCAGTCTAGGACATTGGTGATATATTCACTGGGACATTGGTGATATATTCACTGGGACATTGGTGATATATTCACTGGGACATTGGTGATATATTCACTGGGACATTGGGGATATATTCACTGGGACATTGGTGATATATTCACTGGGACATTGGTGATATATTCACTGGGACATTGGTGATATATTCACTGGGACATTGGTGATATATTCACTGGGACATTGGTGATATATTCACTGGGACATTGGTGATATATTCACTGGGACATTGGTGATATATTCACTGGGACATTGGTGATATATTCACCGGGACATTGGTGATATATTCACTGGGACATTGGGGATATATTCACTGGGACATTGGTGATATATTTACTGGGACATTGGTGATATATTCACTGGGACATTGGTGATATATTCACCGGGACATTGGTGATATATTCACTGGGACATTGGTGATATATTTACTGGGACATTGGTGATATATTCACTGGGACATTGGTGATATATTTACTGGGACATTGGTGATATATTCACTGGGACATTGGTGATATATTCACCGGGACATTGGTGATATATTCACTGGGACATTGGTGATATATTCACTGGGACATTGGTGATATATTCACTGGGACATTGGTGATATATTCACTGGGACATTGGTGATATATTCACTGGGACATTGGGGATATATTCACTGGGACATTGGTGATATATTCACTGGGACATTGGTGATATATTCACTGGGACATTGGTGATATATTCACCGGGACATTGGTGATATATTCACTGGGACATTGGTGATATATTCACTGGGACATTGGTGATATATTCACTGGGACATTGGGGATATATTCACTGGGACATTGGTGATATATTCACTGGGACATTGGTGATATATTCACTGGGACATTGGTGATATATTCACTGGGACATTGGTGATATATTTACTGGGACATCTAGGATATATTCTCTGGGACATCTAGGATATATTCACTGGGACATCTAGGATATATTCACTGGGACATCTAGGATATATTCACTGGGACATTGGTGATATATTCTCTGGGACATTGGGGATATATTCACTGGGACATCTAGGATATATTCACTGGGACATTGGTGATATATTCACTGGGACATTGGTGATATATTCACTGGGACATTGGTGATATATTCACTGGGACATTGGTGATATATTCACTGGGACATTGGTGATATATTCACTGGGACATTGGTGATATATTCACTGGGACA